>JBBDGP010002127.1:0-114889 GCA_037952835.1 Lithobates septentrionalis | reverse complement strand
GCTCCTGACGAATGAAAAGCTTCCTCTGCTTCTGTAATGTAAACAGAAGCAGAGGAAGTGATGTCATCTCTCCTCGTGTCGGTCTTTTTGTTCCGGCGCCCGAGGAGAGAAGACATCAAGTAAGTCTAACACTATACTAACAGTAGAACACATAGGCACACAAATCACCCCCCATTCACCCCCCCTGCACCCCCATCAAGTAAGTCTAACACTACACTAACAGTAGAATACATAGGCACACAAATCGCCCCCCAATCACCCCCCATTCACCCCCCTGCACCCCCTGTCATAGTGACACCAATAGTAGTTTTTTTTTTTTTTTTACTGATTACTGCATTGGTGTCATTTGTGACTGTTATAAGTGGTAAGGCAGTTAGTGGTAGGCCCCCTTAGGTCAAGGGTACCACCCTAACCCCCCTAATAAAGGTTTTACCCCTTAATCACCCCCCAGTTAACCCCTTCTTTGCTTGTCGCCAGTTTCACTAAGCAATCTTTTTTCTGAGCGCCGTATCAGTGTCACAGGTGACGCTAGGTAGCCAGGTAAGTATTTAGGTTCACCGTCAGCTTTTTATAGCGTCAGGTACCCCCATATACTACCTAATAAATAACCCCCTGATTGCCCCCTAGTTAACCCTTTCACCAGTGATCACCATATAAAGTGTTACAGGTGACGCTGGTTAGTTTGCTTTTATACCCGCCATTTATTACCCAATAAAGGTTTAACCCCTTGATCGCCCGGCGGGTGATATCAGTTAGGTTTTAGGGTCTGCGTCGCCCCAGGCAGCGTCAGGTTAGTGCCAGTACCGCTAACACCCTCGCAGGCAGCATACACCTCCCTTAGTGTTATAGTATCTGAACAGATCGATATCTGATCAGATCTATACTAGCGTCCCCAGCAGTTTAGGGTTCCCAAAAGTGTTAGCAGGATCAGCCCAGATACCTGCTAGCACCTGCACTTTGCCCCTCCGCCCAGCCCATCCAAGTGCAGTATCGATCGATCACTGTCACTTACAAAACACTAAACACACATAACTGCAGCGTTTGCAGAGTCAGGCCTGATCCCTGCGATCGCTAACAGTTTTTTTGGTAGAGTTTGATGCAGATGCTGACAGCCTAGGAGCTTTTTTACCTGTGAGTCTCACTACTGCACCAGTAAATTTAGAGCCCAAAATAGCAAATTGAAGGTACAGTAGTGAAGAGGCCTACACGTTTCTGAGCATGACAGATAGTGAAGAGGAAGTCACTCATCTGTCAGATTCAGGCTCAGATTACAATCCTGTAGACGACAGCGACTCCATGACAGATAGCTCTGACGACGGAGTTGTGGTCCCTGCCAAGGTCAGCCGTACCAGACCCCGATCTTCTTCTGCTGTTGAAGTGCAAGAACCGCAGGGCTCTCGTATGGAGCAGAGAAGTACTAGTGCCGCTCATCCTTCTGGTGAACTGGCAAGCACCAGCGGCCTGGTACACCCTGGTCGTACAATCAGCACTGCAGTAACACTTGGTGACGTGGCGAGTCCCATAAGTGCAGTTCAAGCTGGCGAGGTGGCAAGCACAAGTAGTGTCCCGCTGCCACCAAGAAGACAAAGACAGGCTGGTCAAGCCCATAGTGCCCTTCCTGCTGCATTTGCCAATCCTAATTGGGAACCCACCACTTCTGCAGCACCCGTACTTCCCCCATTCACTGGCCAACCCGGAATTTAGGTGGAAACAGTTGATTTTACGTCACTTGATTTTTATTCGCTGTTTTTCATGGAAGATCTCTACAGATCTATTGTGGACCAAAGCAATTTGTATGCTGGTCAATACATCGCCGCTAATTCCCAGTCCTCCCTTGCCAGAGATTGGAAACCAAGTACGGTTTCCGAATTTAAGATTTTTCTGGGCCTATACCTCGACATGGGCATAGTTAAAATGAGTAAGTTGCGGTCATATTGGTCCACTGACCCAATTCACCATATGCTCGTGTTTTCTGCCTCCATGGCCAGGGCACGATACGAGCAGATCTTGCGGTTCATGCATTTCAACAACAATGAACTCTGTCGTCCTCGTGGAGACCCTGGATACGATCGGCTCTACAAAATTCAGCCCCTCGTAAACCAGTTTAACCAACGTTTTGCAGACTTGTTTACTCCCCATCAAGTTGTCTGCATTGATGAGTCCCTGATTAAGTTTTCTGGCTGCTTGTCATTCAAACAGTATCTTCCCAGCAAGCGTGCCAGATATGGGGTCAAGATGTATAAGCTCTGTGAGAGGGCCACAGGCTATACATGTCGTTTTTTGGTTTACGAGGGAAGAGATAGTCACGTAGAGCCACCGAACTGCCCAGATTACATAGGGAGCACTGGCAAGATTTGGGGACTTGGTGTCACCCTTATTCGGAAAGGGGTACCATTTGTATGTGGACAATTATTACACGAGCGTGCCACTTTTTAGTCACTTGTTTGATCTTCAGATTGGCGCATGTGGCACCGTGCGATCTAATTGCCGGGGCTTACCCCAGAGGCTTGTAGATTCCCGTCTTAGGCTGGGGGAGAGAGCCTGCTTGAAGTGTAATAACTTGCTCGCTGTGAGGTGGAGGGATAATAAGAATGTTTTCGTTCTTTCCTCCCTTCATGCAGACATGACGGTCCAAATTTCTACTGGTGTTGTGGAGAAACCCCTCTGTGTCCACGAATATAACCAAAATATGGGAGGGGTGGACCTCAACGATCAGTTGTTGGTGCCGTACCTAGTTGCCCATAAGGCCAGACGCTGGTATAAAAAGGTGTCTGTATACTTATTTCATTTGGCTTTGCTGAACGCTCATGTGCTATACAGAGCTTCAGGACGGACTGGATCCTTCCTTAAATTCCAGGAAGAGATCGTCAGAGCCCTTCTGTTTCCAGACGGTGCTCCACCTCACCTTCCCAATCCAAATGCAGTAAGCCGGCTGCATGAGAGGCATTTTCAATATGTCCTCCCGAGTACCCCTACCCAACGAGCCCCCCAAAGAAGATGTCGTGTCTGCAGCAAGCGCGGATATAGGCCCTCCTGTCCTGACAATCCTGGTCTTTGCATTGGTGAATGTTTTAAACGCTACCATACACTAGTTGAGTATTAGCGTAGGGTATAGCACTGCACAGACTAGGACACACTTTCACAGGGTCTCTCAAGATGCCATCGCATTTTGAGAGACCCGAACCTGGAACCATTACAGTTATAACCATTACAGTTGCAAAAAAAAGAAAATAAAAAAACCCCACAAAAATATATAAAATAGAAAAACCAAAAATAGTTGTCGTTTTATTGTTCTCTCTCTCTCTCTCTATTCTCTCTATTGTTCTGCTATTGTTTACTGTATTCTGTTCTGCAATGTTTTGTTATTATGTTTTATCATGTTTGCTTTTCAGGTATGTCATTTTATTATACTTTACTGTTTACTGTGTTTTATTGTTAACCATATTGTTTGATTTTTGTTTTCAGGTACGCCATTCAGTTGCAGCGCAGATTTATCTATCTTGACAGCAACAGCGTTTGCTCCCATGATACATAAAGCCCTGACTCCAGCGCTGTAGGAGGTGATTTCACCACCACAGTTAAAAACAAAATGGTGCATGTATGCCCATCATTAGAAGTGGGTGGATGAAGGGAGGTATTCTAATGCTGGGCATACCCACCGATCAATCTCTTTTTTTCGTCCAGCCCACAGGATGCATGAAAAAAAAGATTACAATATATGCCCAACAAGGACCAGCAACGTACTAGTATGTTTCTGGACTGTGAGTGGTTATACCAGTATGATGACTGCAGGTTTAGGTATCATCTTGGTATCATTCTTTTCAGCCAGTGGCCGGCTTTCATGTAAAAGCAATCCTAGTGGCTAATTAGCCTCTAGACTGCTTTTACAAACAGTGGGAGGGAATGCCGTCCCCCCTCCCACCGTCTTCCATGGTTTTCTCTGGCTCTCCTGTCCCAACAGGGAACCTGAGAATCCAGCCGGTGGTTCTGCCAGCTGACCATAGAGCCGATCAGAGACAAGAATAGCTCCAATCATCTCTATGGCCTAAGAAACTGGAAGCTACGAGCATTTCATGACTTGGATTTCGCCGCATGTAAACAGCACCATTGGGAAGTTGGGAAAGCATTTTATCACACCGATCTTGGTGTGGTTAGATGCTTTGAGGGCAGAGGAGAGATCTAGGGTCTAATAGACCCCAATTTTTTCAAAAAAGAGTAACTGTCACTACCTATTGCTATCATAAGGGATATTTACATTCCCTGAGATAACAATAAAAATGATAAAAAAAAAAAAATGAAAGAAACAGTTTAAAAAAAAAGAAAAAAAAGCGAAAGAAATAATTTAAAAAAAATAAATAAAATAAAGCACCCCCAGGCCCCCCCCCCTGCTCTCGCTCAAGGGCGAACGCAAGCGTCGGTTTGGCGTCATAGGTAAACAGCAATTGCACCATGCATGTGAGGTATCACCATGAAGGTCAGATCGGGTGCAGTAATTTTAGGAGTAGACCTCCTCTGTAAATCTAAAGTGGCAACCTGTAAAGGCTTTTAAAAATGTATGCAGTTTGTCGCCGCTGCACGCGTTGTGCGCAATTTTAAAGCATGTCGTGTTTGGTATCCATGTACTCAGCCTAAGATCATCTTTTTTATTTCATCAAACATTTGGGCAATAAAGTGTGTTTTATTGCATTAAAATTAAAAAAAGTGTGTTTTTTCCCAAAAAAATGCGTTTGAAAAATCGCTGCGCAAATACTGTGTGAAAAAAAAAAATGAAACACCCACCATTTTAATCTGCAGGGCCTTTGGTGCCTTTGGACTCGAGTCCGTCAGAAAGATTTAAAACATGTTCCAAATCTAAAGTCCGTCTGATTTTCGACCGAAAAAGTCCGCTGCAGGTCTGATGAAGCCCACACACGGTCGGATTGTCCGACGGATTCGTCCCATCGGACCAGTCCGGTCGAAAAGTCCGCCCGTGTGTACACGACATTAAAAGAAAATTTTGCAAATAGAACATATTCTGGTTACATTTTGTGTTTTTTTAATTAAAATCATCATTATTATTATCATAATGACTGCTGACCCAACATATTGCATAGCCAACATGTTTGATAAGCACTATAAAACACATGACAATGAAAGAGGAAGGGGAAATGACTGAGCAGGAAAAGGAATTGTTACTAGGACCAAATCGCATAACATCAAAGTCACATGAAATCGCATCAAAATTGCATTGCAAAGTCGCACTGGAAATCGCACGACTTTGGGGTCCTAATGGCGGAAACCTAGCCTTAGAGCGAGGGTTATTTGTCATGTGCAGCTCACGCTAGAAATAGATAAAGATCATTGTCGCTTCATGTGTCAGGATCTCACTGTGGAGGAACTGCTGGGAAGAATTCTGACAGCACATGCCTTAGCTGTTGAGGGCATTATTTCCGGTTATCTCTCAGGACCATGATGTTTTCACTCCTCCATTCACTATGTACCAGGTTGGATATTTGGGATGGTTGCTGGAACATTCTGTAGGTTCTTTTTTCCAGCTGAATTCAGCCTATTCACAACAGGTTTTGTTGGACTGTATTGCTGCTGTGCACTCATTAATTGTGCAAGGGAGAGACAAACTGACTTTAGTTCAACCTCTGCTACAAGCTTGGTCAGAGATCATATCCCCAGTGCTAGATAAGTCACATAAAGTCAGATCTGCTGCTAAAAATCAAGAATCTCTTCCTCTGTTATCATTAGCAACCACAGCTTTTCTTATCTTCCTGTAAATCAGTATCCTGCTACTAGTAACCACACTCTGTATGCAATCCATTGAAGGCTCTCCCTGCAGTGCCGTTACCCATAGCAACGTCTCAAGTCTCTTTCTGCACTTCTGCTACTCTTCCCTCTATTCTCCCCATTACTACCTTTCCATCAGCAGTACACTCTGGTCAGCACAATCTAACTACATACAGAACTCCAGTATCTAAGCCAAAAAAGAAACAACTTTTCCCCTGCTCTTACAACTCTGCCACTATCCATGTTGCTTGCTGATCCAGTGCCCGCTGCCCAGCCTGATGTGCTGCTGACTGCTACCGATGAGATCCAGTCCTCCATGTTGCCGCCTGCCGATGGTGTTCATGCCTCCTCCATGTTTCCGCACCTCCTCCATGTTGCCGCCTGCCGATGGTGTCCCTGCCTCCTCCATGTTGCCGCCTGCCGATGGTGTCCCTGCCTTCTCCATGTTGCCGTCTGCCGATGGTGTCCCTGCCTCCTCCATGTTGCCGCCTGCCGGTGGGGTCTGTGCCTCCTCCATGTTGCCGCCTGCCGGTGGGGTCCGTGCTTCCTCCATGTTGCCACCTACTGGTGGGGTCCGTGCCTCCTCCATTTTGCCACCTGTCGGTGGGGTCCGTGCCTCCTGCTGCCCAGTTGGACTATGCCGATTCACTACTTGCTGTCAAGCCGCCAACAAGTGTCTGGGGAATGCCCAGGAAAAAGCCAAAGTCTACTTACCACCAGCTTGCAGACAACCAAATTGACCTATCTAACAGTAAGCGTTAAAAAAGGGGTTTAGTCCGTACGCATTTGCAAACGCATGCGTGAGCCACAGAGCCACGTCACGGCACCCTTGTATCTGCGGTCCTAACACTAAAGTATAAGTGTCCCCACAGTGGAGGCACATGCATTTAATGGATAAATGAGAGCAGGTGGCTGGAGGGGAGCCCACCCCTCCTTAAAGGTACAGGAGCACACCAAACACCCAGCAATAGCACAATGGCTGCAAAGGTGTTGGTGCACTGCTGGACCAATACAAACACTCACGTGATAACAAAAGCTTGCCACCACTCTCATTTATAGCTGGCTATCGCAGTAAGCAGCATTGGGAGGCTAAAAAAGGTACCAACAAGTGTCTGGGGAATGCCCAGGAAAAAGCCAAAGTCTACTTACCACCAGCTTGCAGACAACCAAATTGACCTATCTAACAGTAAGCATTAAAAAAGGGGTTTAGTCCGCACGCATTTGCAAACGCATGCGTGAGCCACAGAGCCACGTCACGGCACCCTTGTATCTGTGGTCCTAACACTAAAGTATAAGTGTCCCCACAGTGGAGGCACATGCATTTAATGGATAAATGAGAGCAGGTGGCTGGAGGGGAGCCCATCCCTCCTTAAAGGTACAGGAGCACACCAAACACCCAGCAATAGCACAATGGCTGCAAAGGTGTTGGTGCACTGCTGGACCAATACAACAAAAGCTTGCCACCACTCTCATTTATAGCTGGCTATCGCAGTAAGCAGCATTGGGAGGCTAAAAAAGGTACCAACAAGTGTCTGGGGAATGCCCAGGAAAAAGCCAAAGTCTACTTACCACCAGCTTGCAGACAACCAAATTGACCTATCTAACAGTAAGCGTTAAAAAAGGGGTTTAGTCCGCACGCATTTGCAAACGCATGCGTGAGCCACAGAGCCATGTCACGGCACCCTTGTATCTGTGGTCCTAACACTAAAGTATAAGTGTCCCCACAGTGGAGGCACATGCATTTAATGGATAAATGGGAGCAGGTGGCTGGAGGGGAGCCCACCCCTCCTTAAAGGTACAGGAGCACACCAAACACCCAGCAATAGCACAATGGCTGCAAAGGTGTTGGTGCACTGCTGGACCAATACATAAAATAATACAATAGTGTCCGGCTTGCTGTCAAGCCGGACACTATTGACATGTTATATGGCTTAAATGGGTTATCTGTATGGGTTAAGATCCCTCCTGTTGTCCTCTCCAAGTTCTTTTCACAGCCAGCTGATCCTGTTATGCCAAGGCTAGGAGGTCCTGATATCCACTCTGAACATGAGAACTGTCTCTACTGTTACAGCCCCAGTAGTAGAGGTCCTATGGGAAAGGACAGTGTTCCATATGAACTTTGTCCTGACCCAGGGGTCATCTCAGCGATCCCTAGCGCATTTGGGGACATGAGTGGGGTAACCTATGCTCTAGGTAGACCTAAGTGGCAGGTAAAACACAGAGCAGTCTCTGAATGCATGAATTAACAGGATATTGGCAGAATATTGAGCATCAACTTAATAATGTGCTCAAAAAATATTGACCGTGACAATATTTTTAAGATATATACATATATATAATAAATAAAGTGCTACGTGCACCAAATTCAAGTGCTTCGTGCTTCAGGATAAGGTGTTTCAAGTGCCACACTCCCCTCTTGTGACCCCACTCACCAGAGTTAATGGACCCTCAGCTTTGCAGTCTAGGGGTCAATAAGATCGTGTTTTAAAAGATCTGATGTATATAAACTGGACTCTCGAAGAAACTTCCATACAGGTATTCATGTGGATGGACCGAGGTAGATCATTTATAATGGGAAACAGAAATAAAAAAGCCAATAGTAAAGTAGCACTGGTACTAAATAAAATGCGCAAACAAACAACGCCACTCACGAGACAACTATGTAAAACAGGCATCAGTAAGTTCCGGGTTCATCACTGGACGGCGTGCGTTCTATTTATAGTGGAAGTTACATCACTGGTCACTGAAACCGTAAATACAGCGTCAATGCATTTTGCCCCTCATCCAGGGCATCATCAAGGACATGATGTCCTTGAAACCCTGGAGGAGGGGTGAAACACATTACGTATTTCCGCCCCCATCAAAATTGCCCCCATCATACTGCCCCATCAAAATTGCCCTCATCATACTGCCCCATTAAAACTGCACCCATCAAAATTGCCCCCATCATAGTAGTCTTTTATAAATGATTAGTAAAGGCTGTGCTGCCTCCCGGGCTCTGTATGTAATCAGAGCTAAGATGTTCCAGCCGCCTCCCCCACTGCCCATCACTGCGTATAAGAAGCTTTGGTAACAATGGCAACAAAAGCCTGGTTACCCTTTTTAAAAATGGAGCTGGCCGCCGCCTTGCATTACGTCATTTCTGGTTTTGAAATAACACGATGCTACAGCCCAGTGATGACAAACATCTCCCAGGAGGCACTGCAGACCGGAAATGACGCGCTCGGCTGCGGCCGAGAGGAGGAAATGAAGATTTCAATCTTCATTATAACAGTGAGTTTAAAAAAAATATATATATGCCAAATCGTTTTCAGCGCACACAGCGGCTTGGGATGCAGAGGACTTGGGTAGAACTTCACTTTGGGGGGGGTTGTTAGGATTGAGTTCACCTGCTGGTGGCACTGTGCTGCTCTGGGCTGTTTGCTGCAGTTCCAGTGTCCACCAGAAGGTGTCTCCCAGAAGCCAGCGCACCATAATAATCAGCTACACCTGCATTTAGCCATTATGTGGCTATTTTTTTTTTTTTTTTAAATAAAGCTTTATTAAAGAGCAGTGCAGTACATTGAAGAAAATAAAATACAAAGGTATATTGACAGATCCCTTGCAAATACGGGATTGATATTATAAAAGTACAAAGATAATAAACAGAGATTCAAATCCATTTACATTTGCCAATGAAACAGTAGGTAAGGCTGTTACTTATGTTCCCTGTGTGGGTTGACATTCCCAACACCCCTAGCGGGATCACACTGTGTTAGGAGTCCCCCCATCCCAGGGAAAGTGTTAAGGATGACTCAGTACCCCCACTGTCCCCACTCCCAGGGTCCTGCCACCGCCCCAGAGGTAGAGAAAGGAACCCCTAGAGAAGCCATTAGACCCCTCCAGCAGTTCCCATCCATCTGGCAGTATTCCGTTTTGAGTCTAAAACTTGAACTCACTATACAAAGTCTGATGGCGACATGAGACATTCTACCATATTGTAAATCAGAAATTTAAACATAACTGGTACACTGCTAATGTGATATCAATTTGTTGTAGTAACAGAAAGGTAGGATAGAGAAGAAGAAAAGAAGAAGAAATAGAACGCTAGCATGGATGTATATAGTTGTGGCCAGTCCAAGGTGTTTTTTTTTTTTTGAACTCATCTTGACTGTGTCATTTGAATACCTGGGATAAGAGAAATGCCTAAATGTCCAGCCCAGGGCTCCCATGTTGCCTCGAATGACTTAGTGGTGTCCGTCAGAGAGCTGACCGTTTTTTCTTGGGACATTATCAACGAAATCTTTCTTTTGGCTGCCTGGAAAGACACTGTAGGTTGCTTCCAGGCCTTAGCTATAGTACTTTTAGCTCCTAACAGCATGAAGGATATCAACTTTTGAGAGTGTTTCGTTGTCTTAGGGATTGGTGCATTAAGTAATGCCACTTGGGCTGATTTAGTGATAGGAAGACCCGAGACTTTTCGGATCAACGCGAATATTTTGTTCCAAAAACCTCTTAATTTCGGACATTCCCACCAGATATGAATCATGGAGCCCTGAGCTTGACACCCTCTAAAGCATAACGGGGAGACAGAAGTGAACATAGTTGCTAGTCTGGTGGGTACTAGGTACCATCGCAAAAGCACTTTTAGATTAGCTTCTATCAATGCAGTATTTAGAACACCTTTAAAGGCTGTGGATCCTCTCTGATGCCATTCCTCCAGGCTCCAGGTCTCCTGCAGATCCTTCTCCCACGATTCCATGTATGTAAATTTTGTGGTGGGTTCCACAAGAGACGCGTATATGAGAGATATACCCCCCTTTATGTCTAGTGCTTGGCCGCACCAACGCTCATAAGATGTAAATTCCAAAGGGAGTGCCTGTCCCTTCGTTAGAGAGGAAAGAAAGTGGGATATCTGGACAAATCTAAACCTCTCTGTACCTGGGAGTTTAAGCTTATCTACACAATGCTTTAGCGTGATTGGACCCGAGGGCGAGAGAAAGTGGCCTATACGGTACATCCCCTTGTCCAGCCACCATTTAAAGGACTTGATGTCCATGCCCGGTACAAATCGGGGGTTATGAAAAATGTGGTCCAAAGGGTGGGAAGGTGAGGTCAGAGCTGGTAAGCATTTCACGGAGTCCCATAATTTAAAGGATTGGGACAATGTTGGGGCTAATATGGAAGGCCTTGATTTCATGGGACACCAGAGGAGGTAGTCTATGGTGTGTGTCGGGATAGCTTGTCTCTCTATACCTATCCAGTCGGGTTTCTTTGAAGTATACCATTGAAAGTTGGGCCAATCTTGCAGCTTGGTAGTAGCTAAACAGATCTGGTAGACCCAATCCCCCCTTGGCTTTGGGGCTAAAAAGCACATTGCGGGCTAGCCTATAGCCTTTTTTACCCCAAATGAATTTTATTATTTTTCCTTGTAGGGATTTAAGATGGTGTTTTCTAATGTCTATCGGGAGTGACCTAAACAAATAGAGGAGCTTGGGCAATAGCGTCATTTTGATAGAATGAATTCTACCTAACCATAATATATTGTATTTGGACCATGTTAGAATGTCAGATTCTAGTGTGCGGAACATGGGAGGGAAATTAGCTTGGAAAAGTTGCTCAAACTTGGGGGTAAGGTTTATCCCTAGGTATCGGATCGAAGAGTCGCTCCATTTAAATTTGAATGAGGGCTTGAGCCTATTTAATTCTGCCTCTTGTAGGGAAATATTTAATGCCTGTGATTTGTCCATGTTGACCTTTAAGCCCGACAAGGATCCAAATGTTTTTAAAAGATTGCAGATATTGGGAAGTGAGGTAGTTGGGGAAGTGACAAATAGAAGGATATCGTCCGCAAACAGGGCGCATTTGTGGGTGTGCGCTCCGCATTTTACCCCCTTAATATTTAGGTTAGATCTGATCGCAATTGCCAGAACCTCTATAGCTAAAGCAAAGATCGCAGGAGATAGGGGGCACCCCTGTCTGGTACCCCTGGTTATTTGAATGGGATCCGAATAGAATCCGTGTAATTTGACCTTGGCACTAGGAGTGGAGTATAATGCTTTCAGGGTATTTATAAAAATTTTTTCCCAAATCCCTAACGTCCCAGGACTGAGAATAGGAATGTCCAAGACAAAGAATCGAAGGCCTTTTGAAGGTCCAACGACAGCAGTAAGCCTTCCTGCTTTGGGCCTCCATCCCAACCCGATTGTAATAATGAGACAATATCGACCGCCCTTCTAACTTGATCCGGGGCTTTTCTTCCCAGCATAAAGCGCCCTTGGTCTTTGTTTATATATTGGTTGATGAAGGAGTTAATGTAGCTCTTATGGAGTTTCCCAGAAGCATCCCTTACCTCAGCCAGCAGTTGCTTGAACAGAAATCACTTCTTGTTTAGAGGACGTAAAAGTGTGGGCAGACACCAAGACTTTATAGGCACAATAAGGATACTTATATCATAAAAAGTCTGATTTTATTTCAAAAATATTGTATTAAAAACAGGGAAAGACAAAAATAGGATAAAAACTAAGTGTACACTTAGTTTTTATCCTATTTTTGTCTTTCCCTGTTTTTAATACAATATTTTTGAAATAAAATCAGACTTTTTATGATATAAGTATCCTTATTGTGCCTATAAAGTCTTGGTGTCTGCCCACACTTTTACGTCCTCTAAACAAATTATATTAGACGTGGCACACAAACGTACTTTGTATCCGCATGACCACTATGCGATGATACATCCCATAACTATTTAAGAAATCACTTCTTATCTTCCTATAATCCATCCTGAGCATACTTAAAGTTTAGGACTTCCCTGCAGTCAGGAAGTACAGAGGCTCTGGCATCATTGAACACACCCCGATGACCCCAGGAGAAACCTCTCACTAGACCAGGAGATTCCTCCCACTCTCCTCACCAGTATCAGCCCACAAGTGCTTTCCTAGACCCGCCCAGCTGTCAGCTTCTACATTGTGAGTGGGCTGCTCTCCCTAATCACACACAGCTGATACAGCTACCTCCACCCCTCCCCCGATGTTTTTCTTCTGGATTTCCTTCTCCTTGTGTTGAAGCATAGGGTTACAGGCTGAGCACTTCAGCAGGAGAGAGAGGAGAGTATACAAGGCATACTATCTGCAGATAAGCAGACTGTGTCAGTGAGAAACATAAACTAGTTCTTCCAATATATTTGTGTTCTTAGTGCAACTGACAAGAATGCCAGAAGAGCATTTCTTATGAGAAAAAACATGACCCCTCTAACTTAGTTACATAGTTACATAGTAGGTGAGGTTGAAAAAAGACACAAGTCCATCAAGTCCAACCTATGTGTGTGATTATATGTCAGTATTACATTGTATATGCCTGTATGTTGCGGTCGTTAAGGTGCTTATCTAATAGTTTCTTGAAACTATTAATGACCCCCGCTGAGACCACCGCCTGTGGAAGGGAATTCCACATCCTTGCCGCTATTACAGTAAAGAACCCTCTACGTAGTTTAAGGTTAAAGGTCTTTTCTTCTAAATTTAAATTTCCTTTATCTAGCTGGCAACTCACCTCCTCATAGAAGGTTAGTAGGTTTGGCAAGAACGATTTTTCGTGAATCAATGCTGATTACTGCTAATGATACCGTTCCCATTACTAAAATCTTGTATATAGTCACTTATCATCCCCTCCAAGAGTTTACATACTATTGATGTTAGGCTAACTGGTCTGTAATTCCCAGGGATGTATTTTGGGCCCTTTTTAAATATTGGTGCTACATTGGCTTTTCTCCAATCAGCTGGTACCATTCCAGTCAGTAGACTGTCACTAAAAATTAGGAACAATGGTCTGGCAATTACTTGACTGAGTTCCCTAAGTACCCGCGGGTGCAAACCATCTGGTCCCAGTGATTTATTAATGTTAAGTTGCTCAAGTCTAATTTTAATTCTGTCCTCTGTTAACCATGGAGGTGCTTCCTGTGATGTGTCATGAGGATAAACACTGCAGTTTTGGTTACTGAAGCCCCCCGATTCCCTCATGAAGACTGAGGAGAAGAATAAATTCAATACCTTTGCCATCTCCCCATCCTTTATAACCAGATGTCCTTCCTCATTCTTTATGGGGCCAATATGGTCTGTCCTCCCTTTTTTTACTGTTTACATACTTAAAGAATTTCTTGGGACTTTTTTTGCTCTCCTCCACTATGTGTCTTTCATGTTCTATCTTAGCCGTCCTTATTGCACCCTTACATTTCTTGTTGCATTCTTTATAAAGTCTGAATGCTGATGATGATCCCTCAACCTTGTATTTTTTGAAGGCCTTCTCCTTTTTTACATTGGAGTTAAGCCATCCAGGACTTTTGTTTGCTCTTTTAAATTTATTACCCAATGGGATGCATTGGCTAATGCCCTTATTTGCACTTCTCATACCGACTCTAAAAGCTCACACAACTTACATTAATTAGATATTAAATGTTTGAAAGATGTGCTAACCCACTTTGTGAATAAATAATGAAAACCAAATTCACAAATATGATACAGAGTACAAAACTGATGCTATTACAAAAGTGGCATAAAAAATTTACAAAAAAAAAAATTCAATAAACTCATGATCAAGTTCATCTATATTATATACAAAAGCAGATCACATGCAGCCTATTATACGCTACTCCAATGTCCAGCCAAAAAAAGTGACATGTGCAATAAATAAGCTGTCTGCAAAAGTAAAACCTCGTACACACGATCGGATTTTCCGCAGACAAAACCTCTGACTTTTGTCTGAAGGCATGTGCCTGGATTTTGTCTTGCATACAAACAGCAAGGAATTGTCGGCCAACAAACGCGAACGTATTGACATACTATGTGATTTTTCAGCTCTTTCTGCTAATTTTGTGTTAGTAGAATTTTGGTGAGTGTTGATTCGCGCTTTTCATTTTGCGCTTTTCATTTTGCACTTTTCATTTAGCACTTTTCAGTTTGCGCTTTTCATTTCGTGCTTTTTCAGTTCGTTTCTGAACGGCCGTTCGTCAACCAGACATGTTGCAGAATGGGAGGAGATAATGTGTTATTTATTATTGGCCTTGGAGTTATTGCTTTGACCCAAGTCCAGGCCAGGAACAGGAGGAGGAGGAGTTCTTGGACCAAAAATTGGTTGCTTTAATATTCGTGACCAATTATGTCATATGCCTTTGCTGCGGAAGCTCCAGGAGAATAATCCAGATGTTTTTTGGAATTATCTCCTGATGACGGACCCCTGCTTTCCCCAACTCTTGGCATTGCTGACCCCCTATATTAAGAAGCAGGACACATTCATGAGGCTTTTATTTTATTTTTTGGTTGAATAATAATGATTTGATTTGTTATATTTTCTATATTTGTGGATGCATAGAATGGACATTATGGTTAAGTTCTATTGGCAGATAGCATGTATAATTTTATTTGTTTTCTTTTTTTAATGCACAATAAAAAAAAATGTGTAGAATAATACTTGGCTATGTGTTTTACTTCAAATTACACTGTGGGAGTAGGCAGTTACATTTAGAAAAATTAGAAAAATTATGTAAAATTGAGAAGGCACACCAACATAGTTGTATCTTTGATCTTAAAAACTACAGGATAATGGTGTTGTGGTAACTTGCCCAAATAAAATAAAAAAAGCATAATAATATTATTATTGATATCACTAGAAAAAAAAAGCCTTTGAAAATTCTTTTGCAATAATCCATCAGTATCACCAGCTAAGCAGCTTCATTATTATCCCAATAAAGAAGAAGAGAATGTGCGCTGCATTTCGAGATTTCATAATTTGCCACATCACAAATGTTAATTCATCATTACGAACGCTAGTTTACAAGACCGACCACTTCTGGCTCGTCCTTGCTTCTGAGCATGCGTGTTTGTACTTTGGACTTTTGTCTCGCGGACTTGTGAACACACGCTTGGAAAATCTGACAACAGACATTTGTCCGTGGAAAATTTTAAAACCTGCTATCCCACATTTTTAGCAGAAAATCTGACAATTGTCCGATGGAGCATACAAAAGGTTGGATTTTCCGTCAACAGCCTGTCATCACACAATTCCCATCGAAAAATCCAATTGTGTGTACGAGGCTTTAATCTGGACAAAATGGACCGATTCTGATCTCCTGCTGCCTCTTTACCACCACTTTGGTTCACCTCCACCACATCCGTGAGCACACGGGTCACTTACCAGAAGGTGCAGCCACACAATATTGGCCCAAACATGTATGTTATAATCATCTGGTAACACCACCCCACTCAGACTGATCCAGATGGTAACAGATCACATCATAGATAATTCACCTCCAAATTCCAAATCTCTCACTGCCTGGGGATGCCACACAGTAGTCACAATCACATTTCTTTCTTCTCCTATGGGAGAGCCTACAGCAGGAGAAAAGGCTGACTTTTGGCAGATTGCTTAACCACCTCAATACAGGGCACTTACAGTGCCTTACAAAAGTATTCACCCCCCTTGGTATTTTTCATGTTTTGTTGCCTCACAACCTGGAATTAACATGAATTGTTTGAGGATTTGCATCATTTAATTTACAGAACATGCCCACAACTTTGAAGATTTTTTTTTTAATTGTGAAGCAAACAACAAATAGGAAAAATAACAGAAAATGTCAATGTGCATAACTATTCACCCCTCTAAAGTCAATACTTTGTAGAGCCACCTTTTGCAGCTATCGCAGCTCCAAGTTGCTTTGGATAAGTCTCTATGAGCTTGCCACATCTTACCACTGGGATTTTTACCCATTCCTCCTTGCAAAACTGCTCCAGCTCCTTCAAGTTGGATGGTTTGCGCTTGAGAACAGCAATCTTTAAGTCTGACCACAGATTTTCTATTGGATTGAGGTCTGGGCTTTGACTAGGCCATTTGAACACATTTACATGTTTCCCACTAAACCACTCCAGTGTTGCTTTAGCAGTGTGTTTGGGGTCATTGTCCTGCTGAAAGGGGAACCTCCGTCCTAGTCTCAAATCACGCACAGAGTGGTACAGGTTTTGCTCAAGAATATCCCTGTATTTAAGCACCATCCATCTTTCCCTCAACTCTGACCAGTTTCCCAGTCCTGACTGCTGAAAAACATCCCCACAGCATGATGCTGCCACCACCATGTTTCACTGTGGGGATGGTGTTCTTCGGTTGATGTGATGTGTTGGGTTTGCTCCAGACATAGCATTTTCTTAGATGGCCAAAAAGTTAAATTTTAGGCTCATCAGACCAGAGCGCCTGACACTCATATATTTAACTCAGGTGCTGTCCTTTTCTCCTCATCATCCTTGAGATGGTTCTACACCTTCATTTGAGTCCAGCTGTGTTTGATTATACTGATTGGACTTGATTAGGAAAGCCACACACCTGTCTATATAAGACCTAACAGCTCACAGTGCATGTCAAATGAGAATCATGAGGTCAAAGGAACTGCCTGAAGAGCTCAGAGACAGAATTGTGGCAAAGCACAGATCTGGCCAAGGTTACAAAAAAATTTCTGCTGCACTTAAGGTTCCTAAGAGCACAGTGGCCTCCATAATCCTTAAATGGAAGATGTTGGGGACGACCAGAACCCTTCCTAGAGCTGGCAGTCCGGCCAAACTGAGCTATTGGGGGAGAAGAGTCTTGGTGAGAGAGGTAAAGAAGAACCCAAAGATCACTGTGGCTGAGCTACAGAGATGCAGTCAGGAGATGGGAGAAAGTTGTAGAAAGTCAACCATCACTGCAGCCCTCCACCAGTCGGGATGACGGAAGCCTCTCCTCAGTGCAAGACACATGAAAGTCCGCATGGAGTTTGCTAAAAAAAAACACCTAAAGGACTCCAAAATGGTGAGAAATAAGATTCTTTGGTCTGATGAGACCAAGATAGAACTTTTTGGCCTTAATTCTAAGTGGTATGTGTGGAGAAAACCAGGCACTGCTCATCACCTGTCCAATACCATCCGAACAGTGAAGCATGGTGGTAGCAGCATCATGCTGTGGGGTGTTTTTCAGCTGCAAGGACAGGACGACTGATTGTAATCGAGGGAAAGATGAATGCGGCCAAGTACAGGCATATCCTGGACAAAAACCTTCTCCAGAGTGCTCAGGACCTCAGACTGGGCCGAAAGGTTTACCTTCCAACAAGACAATGACCCTAAGCACACAGCTAAAATAAGGAAGTAGTGGCTTCACAACAACTTTGTGACTGTTCTTGAAGGCCCAGCCAGAGCCCTGACTTAAACCCAATTGAGCATCTCTGGAGAGACCTAAAAATGGCTGTCCACCAACGTTTACCATCAGTGGCGTCTCCAGCTTTCAAATTTAGGGGGGGCACATGGGGGGACAGGGACAAAAGTAGGGGGGCAACTATAAAATATATATATATATATATATATATATATATATATATATATATATATATATATATCCTGGGGCCCTTTACTACGACCCCACAACGGGCCCTTTCACATGTTCTGCAGTGAGCTCCCTTCCTACTGTATTGGGGTCCCCCAGGGTGGCAGAAAACAAGAGATATATGTCACCAGCATATCAAGAAAATATAAGGATCCAAAGCAGTGGGAGAACTATCAGGGTTGCAAAGGTTGTCTTGCCTCCGGGCCCTGGTGTTCTGCCACTGTGGGGTTCCCCAGCCTCCTCTTGCTGTCCTGCCCCTGCTATTGACAGAGCTGGTCTGGCATCTCTTGGAATTTACAGGCTGGTCCTCCTGTCCTAAGGACAGGAGAAATCAGTCTGTTTTTTCAGTAACTGAGAGTCCTGATGGAGTCCTTCCTGCAACTCGCTCTTCTCCCTGCCAATGAGGATGCAGGTGAAGGAGCAGATCGGGCGGCCGTGGTTGTGTGAACGCTCGCATTATGCAGTGTCAGCAAACAGGGGAGGGGGGAGGAATCACCCGCAGGAGCTGACGGGGGACTCTCTCCCTCTTAGAGATTGATTTTTTGTAAAAAAAAAAAAAAAAATTATTTTTTTTGGGGGGGGGCACATGGTGGGGCACAGCATAATGTTGGGGGGGTCATGGCCCCCTCTGGCCCCCCCCCCTAGGGTCGCCATTGTTTACCATCCAACCTGACAGAACTGGAGAGGATCTGCAAGGAGGAATGGCAGAGGATCCCCAAATTCAGGTGTGAAAAACTTGTTGCATCTTTCCCAAAAAGACGCATGGCTGTATTAGATCAAAAGGGTGCTTCTACTAAATACTGAGCAAAGGGTCTGAATACTTAGGACCATGTGATATTTCAGTTTTTCTTTTTTAATAAATCTGCAAAAATGTCAACAATTCTGTATTTTTCTGTCAATATGGGGTGCTGTGTGTACATTAATGAGGAAAAAAATTAACTTTAATGATTTTAGCAAATGGCTGCAATATAACAAAAAGTGAAAAATATAAGGGGGTCGGAATACTTTCCTTCCCCACTCTATACCAGTAAAAATACATGTCTGGGGGTTATTCAAACTTTACACTCAGTACTTTCCTATCAAGAGTTAGGCTGCTTGACTAGATAACAAGAAATAGCTGATGACTTGCTGACACAGATTCGGCTTAACCACAATATCTCATAGGGTGTGGTTCTATGCAAACTTTTAAGCTGATTATGTATATAATGTAATGAACCACAGAGGGAAATTATATCATCCTCAATATCATGTTGCCAACATCCCAAATTAATGCAGAAAAGTAAGGACCCCAAAGAGGGAAACCTTTGTACCCCCCGGTACAACGGGACTTTATAGGCGAACAAAAAGGGTTAGGTTATGATAAAAAACATTTATTTATTGGAAATTGCTTAAAAAAGCATAAAGGCAAGACAAACTAAACATGGATCTATACAAAAGTGCTTATGCAAAGTGCAACAAGATTTTTCCTCATGATATATTTCTTTACACTTTCAATTATGAATACATATTTCTCTATCAGTCTGACATGTTTCAGGATGGTGTCCCTTCTTCAGAGGCGTATTGAAGAGAGAAAATATATGTAGATGTATTCTGAAAGACAAGTGAAACCAATTTACACATCAAAAATGTTATTCAGGACAAAAATTCACATTATGGCAACCGATAGTGTCCAACATACATACAGTATCCAGTCTTAGAAGAAAAAACGCTATGCAAAAATGCAACCTCTCATATCAAGAGAGAAGGATAATTTAATTACCGTATTTATCGGCGTATAACACACACTTTTTCCCCCTTAAAATCAGGGGAAAGTCGTGGGTGCATGTTATACGCTGATCCCCGCTAATTGTGAGCTATCGGCGGCGATCGCCGCCGACATTCACATAGCGAGTAGTTTTAAATATGGCGCCGCGGAGTTCGGAGGGACTCGGCGGTGCTGAACGAGCGCCGCCGAAATCACAGAGCCGAGATACACATAGTCGAGTGTATTCGGCTCTTTCTGGCGCCGCTCACAGTCACGCCCAGTCCCGCCATTGGACCTGATTTATGTCCATCATAGGGTGGGACTGGGCGGGACTGTGAGCGGCGCCGAAAAGAGCCGAATACACTCGACTATGTGTATCTCGGCGGCGTTCGTTCAGTTCCGCCGGCGCCGAGTCCCTCCGAACTCCGCGGCGCCATATTTAAAACTACTAGCATGTGTATGTCGGCAGCGGCGGCGGCGGCAGTCGGTAGGCATGGACACTGGGGACAAGGCTGCACTGGGGACAAGGCTGCACTGAGGCAAGGTGTCAGAGAGCTCACCTTGCTGGTCATGGGATTGGCCACCAGAGGGAGTGCTTGTGAGCAAGCCGGCCTATTTAAGTTTGTCAGGCACTCTGTTCAATGCTGCCTGATCATCAGCTTCCTGTGCCGTAGTTCCTGTTTCCTGTCTTGTCTTCCTGTTTACCTGATCTCCTGACGACCCGGATTGCTCTTGGATTCCCCTTCTTGCTGCCTGTACCCGACCTTGGCCTGTTTGACTCCGCTTCTGCCTGCTCCTATTGTACCTTGTTGCCCGTCTGTTGCCGAACCCAGCCTGTCTCCTGACCATCCTGCTCAGTCTCATCGCCTGTGTTCCAGCCTGCACCTGCTGTTCATAGACTGCTATTCCACCAGCATCTGGACTCTAGTTCACAGGCTCTCATACCACTCCGCACTCCTGTGCTTCCTGTTACCTTACCAGGGGCCGCGAGTCGGACGCGTAAGGGAGCCTACTCTCTGCCCAAAGCGGACTCACCGGTCTGGTAAGTAGGAGTCTGATAGTATCAGGCAGCCATGACCGAGTCCGGGCAGGGGGCCTCCCCTATGGACGAACTTTGCAGACACTTGGCAGGATTAACCCAAGCAGTCAAAAGTTTACAGGATGGCTATACCCGACTAGAGGAACGTGTTCAGGCCCTGTCTGCACCTACCAATCCTCAGGGGACTTCGTCTGCAACCGGGGCACCCTCCGTAGTCATGCTCCCTCCAGAGCCCAAAGTACCTATACCGGAGAGATTTTTTGGAGACCGTAGTAAATACCGTGCATTCCGGAATGCATGTAGTCTCTATTTTGCTCTGCAGCCTCGGACCTTCTCCCTAGAAGCCACCAAGGTGGGCTTTGTTATTTCCCTGTTGTCCGGTGAGCCTCAAACCTGGGCCCATCACCTTCTGGAACAAAAGTCGGATGCCCTGGAAAGTCTGGACGCCTTCTTCTTGGCGATGTCTCAACTTTATGAGGATCCTCAACTAACCGCTTCTGCTGAAGCTTCCCTGCACTCCCTTCGGCAAGGCCGCAGGGCAGCGGAGGACTATGCCGTTGAATTTAGGCGCTGGAGTTCCGATACGACATGGAATGACGCGGCTCTGCGTCATCACTTTAGAATGGGTTTGTCCGATCCACTCAAGGACGAGTTAGCACGGGTTGGGATACCCCAGACCCTGGAAGAATTAATTAACCTCTCAATCCAAATTGACCGTCGTCTGAGAGAGCGACGCACCGAAAGGTCTACCAGTGCCTATCGACCCACTTGGATGCTTCCACAGGTTCCCAGTCCTCCTAGTAGGCCTTTGGCTCCTCCAACCTCTCCAGTTTTCGACACATCAGAGCCTATGCAGCTTGGTCTGCTCCGTCCTTCCTTGACTCCCGAAGAGAAGTTACGAAGACGTAACCTTAACCTATGCCTCTACTGTGGGGAACCTGGGCACTACGCCAGCGTCTGCCCCAACAAGACGCGTAAGTGTCGTTCTTCTGCTCGTATATGTGCTACTATCATGCCAAAACCTAGTACTCACCTTACCATCTCTGTCACTTTGCAGCTTCCCGGAAAGGCTATCCAAGTTCCAGTCATCGTTGATTCCGGAGCATGCAGCTGCTTCGTGGACCAGGCCTTTGCAGCTCAGCATGATATCCCACTCCGACCCAAGACCCAGAGCCTGGCGGTTCACCTTGCAGACGGTTCCGCCCTCCGTTCCGGTCCTGTCATTCAAGAGACTATCCCTATATTAGCTACTATAAACTCTCAACACCAGGAATTCCTCCGTTTAGATGTCATTTCCTCTCCTCTGTTCCCTGTCATCCTGGGCATGCCGTGGTTGCTGGGCCATAACCCCCATATCAACTGGGTTTCTGGGAAAGTGGAGTTTCTGTCTGATTATTGCCAACAACATTGCCTGCCAAGAATGGCCCATGAGATACCTCAACTCCTCGGCCTACACCCTGAAACCAACTCACACCAAGCCATCCCAGAACAATACCGAGATTTCTCTGATGTATTCAGCAAGAAAGGTGCTGAGACTCTACCGCCACACAGGCCTTATGATTGCCCTATAGAGCTGCTACCTGGAACCGAAGTACCCTTCGGTAGGATCTTTCCATTGACTGAGCAGGAATTGGATACACTAAAACAATACCTTGATGAGAATTTAAAGAAAAAGTTCATCCGCCCATCCACATCTCCGGCCGGCGCAGGCATATTCTTTGTGGAAAAAAAAGATCATTCCCTTCGGCCATGTATCGACTACCGGGAATTAAATCGGATAACGATCAAGAATCGCTACCCCTTACCCCTGGTGCCTGAATTATTCCAGAGGCTAGGAACGGCAACCGTCTTCACAAAACTGGATCTTCGCGGAGCCTATAATTTAATCCGTATCCGGGAGGGGGACGAGTGGAAAACTGCTTTTCGCACTCGTTTTGGGCATTTCGAGTATTGCGTTATGCCCTTCGGTCTATGCAATGCCCCAGCCACATTCCAACACTTTGTGAACGACATCTTCCGGGAATTTTTGGATCTCTACGTCATCGTCTACCTCGATGACATTCTCATTTTCTCATCATCACTGACTGATCATCGCAGGCACGTCCGAAATGTCCTCGCCCGGCTCAGGCAACACGGGCTGTATGCTAAACTCGATAAATGTGAATTTGAACTCCAATGCATCCAATTCCTGGGGCTCATCATTTCAGTGGAAGGTATTAAAATGGACCCTCAAAAGGTGTCCGCCATACTGGACTGGCCCGCACCTACGGACAAGAAGGGGGTCCAACGCTTCGTTGGATTTTCCAATTTCTATAGGAAATTCATCAGAGACTTTTCCAAGATCATCGCCCCCATTACTGAATTAACAAGACAAGGAACCCGATTCTGCTGGACCCCTAGGGCTCAATTGGCCTTTGAAAAATTAAAAGGATTATTCACGTCGGCCTCCATCCTCAAACACCCTAACTCTGCCTTGCCATTCGTGTTGGAGGTTGACGCCTCAGAGGTCGCAGTAGGAGCTGTACTCTCCCAACGTCAGGGCCCCAAGGCCCTTCTGTTTCCAATAGCTTTTTTTTCTCGCAAATTATCGGTGTCTGAAAGAAACTACGATGTAGGAGACCGGGAGCTTCTGGCCATCAAGACGGCTCTGGAGGAGTGGCGCTATCTTTTGGAGGGTGCTGTACATCCTATTCTAATCTACACGGACCACAAGAACTTGGAATATCTGAGATCTGCCAAGAGACTAAAACCGCGACAAGCCAGATGGGCGCTCTTCTTCTCTCGCTTTCAATTCCATATTACCTACAGACCCGGCTCCAAAAACATCAAACCGGACGCTCTCTCACGAATGTTCCATGACTCCAAAGAAACCGTCCCTCCGGACACTATCCTGCCTGCAGGAAATTTTTTATTACTTCAGGGGGATTTAATCTCCAGAATAAGGCAAGCTTCCACAACTATACCCCAACCCACTGAGACCAGCCTAAGAGATGGTTTACTCTGGCATAAGGAGAAGATCATGGTTCCTGAGAGCCTTAGGGTACCAGTACTAGAGCTTTGCCATGACCACAAGTTGGCTGGGCACTTCGGGGCTCAGAAGACAACCGAACTGGTGCAGCGCACCTTTTGGTGGCCACAGTTGGCCGAGGACTGTAGGAATTACGTCAGTTCCTGCCACACATGTGCCCGAAGCAAGAATATTCGGACGAAGGCCTGGGGCTTACTGAAACCCTTGCCCATCCCTGACAGACCTTGGAAAATGATCGCAATGGATTTCATTGTGGAACTGCCCCCATCCGAAGGCTTCTCTACCATCTTTGTCATAATTGATAGATTGTCAAAAATGGCTCACTTCTTGCCTATGAAAGGCACACCCTCAGCCGTGGAAACGGCGAAGATCTTCATTAAAGAAATTGTGAGATTACACGGGGTTCCCTCTAATATCGTCTCGGACCGGGGTGTCCAATTCACCTCCAGGTTCTGGAAGGCATTGTGTGGTTCCCTCGAAATTGAGTTAGCGTTCTCTTCAGCCTATCACCCTCAGACAAACGGCCAGACGGAGAGAACCAACCAAACCTTGGAGCAATACCTCCGTTGTTTCTCTGCCTTTTCCCAGGATGACTGGGTTTCTCTGCTACCAGTTGCGGAGTTTTCATACAATAACTCCCTGCACTCAGCCATCAACCAGACGCCATTTTTTGCCAATTATGGATTTCATCCCTCCTTTCTACCCAGCTCAATACCTGAATGTTCTCTCCCTGCAGTGACCGAGACATTGGAATTCTTTTCTACCAACAACAAACTTCTGCAGGAAACAATGGCCCAATCCCAGGCTTCTTATAAAAAGACGTTCGACAAGAAGAGGCGCGGGGAGCTTATCCTGGAACCTGGCAATCAAGTATGGCTGTCCACAACTAACTTAAAAATGGCTTGCCCTTCTAGGAAACTAGGGCCTAAATTCATGGGACCCTTCTCGGTGAGAAGAAAAATAAACAACGTAGCGTACGAGCTCAGTCTGCCGGACTCCTTCAAAATACACCCGGTTTTCCATGTGTCCTTACTGAAACCGGTCGCTCCTGATCCTTTCCCCAACCGTAGTACCAGTCCTCCTAAGCCTGTTATGATCAATAACGAGGAGGAGTTTGAAATCGAAGCTATCCTGGACTGTAGGAAAAGGCGCAATCAAATACAGTATCTTATCAAATGGAAGGGGTATGGTCCGGAGGACAATTCCTGGGAACCAGAAAACAATTTGCATGCCCCGGAACTTTTGCAGACTTTCAGGAATGTTCATGCCTCCAGGTTGGCCCGGCTGGGCATCCGGAGGCTGCCCTTAGGGAGGGGGCACTGTCAGAGAGCTCACCTTGCTGGTCATGGGATTGGCCACCAGAGGGAGTGCTTGTGAGCAAGCCGGCCTATTTAAGTTTGTCAGGCACTCTGTTCAATGCTGCCTGATCATCAGCTTCCTGTGCCGTAGTTCCTGTTTCCTGTCTTGTCTTCCTGTTTACCTGATCTCCTGACGACCCGGATTGCTCTTGGATTCCCCTTCTTGCTGCCTGTACCCGACCTTGGCCTGTTTGACTCCGCTTCTGCCTGCTCCTATTGTACCTTGTTGCCCGTCTGTTGCCGAACCCAGCCTGTCTCCTGACCATCCTGCTCAGTCTCATCGCCTGTGTTCCAGCCTGCACCTGCTGTTCATAGACTGCTATTCCACCAGCATCTGGACTCTAGTTCACAGGCTCTCATACCACTCCGCACTCCTGTGCTTCCTGTTACCTTACCAGGGGCCGCGAGTCGGACGCGTAAGGGAGCCTACTCTCTGCCCAAAGCGGACTCACCGGTCTGGTAAGTAGGAGTCTGATACAAGGCTGCACTGGGGAAAAGGCTGCACTGGGGACAAGGCTGCACTGGGGACAAGGCTGCACTGAGGCAAGGCTGCACTGGGGACAAGGCTGCACTGGGGACAAGGCTGCACTGAGGCAAGGCTGCACTGGGGAAAAGGCTGCACTGAGGCAAGGCTGCACTGAGGCAAGGCTGCACTGACAAGACTGCACTGGGGCAAAGCTGCACTGACAAGGTTGCACTGGGGCAAAGCTGTACTGACCAGGCTGCACTGACACTGAAAAGGCTGCAATGACACTAACAAGGCTGCAGATGAACACTGATGAGGCTGCATTGATGGGCATTTTAATGTAAGTTTCTTTTCCTTAAACTTCCCTCCTAAAAGTTTTTTTCCTTAAAATTCTCTCCTAAACTTGGGGTGCGTGTTATACGCCGGCACGTGTTATACGCCGATAAATACGGTAAATGAAATAGATATATAACCGCCAATTAGCCGATGGTGAGCATGGCGGCTTCCACTTGGGTCGAGAAAAAGACTCTGCAAAGGCCCCCAGAAAGAGGACGAACCACACCAGATCCGCAATATAGCCCTAAAAAGATTAGTTTATATCACTTAATAAATCACATTCTATTTGAAAATAGAAGATATACAAAAGGGTATGAAAGAAAAAAGAAAACGTATAAGTTGTATGTGTTACCTAGTATATAGTATATGTTAAGAGTATATTATATAGCATTCTATGGTATGTATTAAGAGAAGGGGCTGTTCTCTCCATGATCCAGGCACGGAATCAGCAGCTCTCTGCTGCGACCGTAAATCTGAAATGCTTTTTCTTGCTGTATACTCTATATTTTAAGGAACATCAGTGACCAATCCTTTCAATACAGACAAAGAAGAAAAAGGGAGAGCAAAAGAAAAATAAGAAAGACTTTTTGCCCCATAATAAGCGCACTGCGGAGACATCGCATGTGGACTATCAGACAAACAGGAACCATCTCTGCAGTCACTATGTGAGCTGACTAGAAAGCACTGAAGTAATTATAAGGAGGGTAATGAAACAAGGAAAAGAGAGTAAAAAAGACTCTGCCTCTCCTCTATAAGGTGGTATAAGGATGATAAAAGAGGTAAAGATAAAAAACTTCCTACTTACTTTTTTGAGTTGGAGGTTTTGGAAGAAAGACTAGAGCGTGATGGTAACTTTCATGTGAGTTTAGCACTGGACAGGATGCCAATTAAGGTTTTTAAAAACCGCTGGTTCCCTAAGTGTCAGCAAGGTAAGTAACACCGTCGCATATGACGCATTGGCGCCATAACAAAGCGACGTGCTCAGACAGCGTCAACTGATGGCAAAGTAAAGGAGCTAGGGGGGCCGCGTCATCGCGTATAGCGCGGTGACGTCATGCAGATGCGGCGCTACGAGACAGAAGAAAAGGGAGGGTGGGATGGTGTGATAGGTTGCTCGGAATCAACCAAGCGTTATCAAGACAACCAAAGAACACGAGGTACTCAAAATGAAAATAAATGATAATCAAAAACTGAAATATTGAATGCAATTGGCAAGGGAACATGGGGGACTCAAGACTGAGGACATCCAAAAAGGGAGGCCCCAGGGACAAATCTGCATGGCGCCCGTCCAGCGCGGAAGCGCTGGGGGAGCGTCATGCAGGCAAATCCCACCGGTGCACAAAACACCGCAATTGCACGTCCGGACTCAGCCAAACAGGCATGCGGTGTAAAAAAGGGCCATGCCCCCACCAACGAAGATGGGAAAAAACATGGCCCCCGTGCGAGACGAAACCGAGACCAAGGGAACAGCAATAAGCAAAAGAAAAAAATAATAAATGAATATCTCAAAATATATATATATCTAGATATATATATCTAGATATATATATATCTAGATATATATATCTAGATATATATATATAGATTATCCGGTTAAGTTGGTTACTTTATTTGTCTGGATGTGTGGGCACAATCAGGTGCACACAATGGAATGATGACAAGGATCAGTGAATGCAGAGCAAAGCTTGGAACAAAAACAATGATGGGTACATGGAAAAGATATGGGGGAGACAGAAGAGACCAAGATCAAAATATATCATATGAACATAAGCATGTTATTAACAGTTGAATTCATAGAAATATTGGATACATTTCCGTATGACATAGACAGCATTTATAGACATTTTGAATACATTCATAGACATGTTGACTGCATTTTCAAATAGTAATATAAACAGCATTATGAAAAGGGAAATACCCTACAAGTACCCAATTTATCGCAACAAACTTGCACCTCTTAAACATATTATTTAGACATACATAACCTAGGTATTTTTTGGGCATATGATATGTCTTTATACGATGAATTATTCTTTTTCGCATCCTCCTGATACGAAACCGTCTAGGAATAGACGGAAGCTTAATTGGGTGTTCAGACCTGGAAACTGGTTTGCATTGAGGCTTGCGATCCACCGGACCTCCCTCTGGAGCAAGATCTTGTTCCAATCGCCACCCCTGGTATCCGGATAAATCCGGTCGAGGATGGTGAAATGGACAAGGGGAAACTTGCCCGTGTGATGGTCTCGCACATGTCGCCCCAGAGGAAGGTCCGGGTCCGCCTGTCTCATGCTAGTGATATGTCATGCTGCTCTTTTGTGAAACTCCAGTTTTGTTTTACCAACGTAAAAGCATTTACATTGGCATGTTAGAAGGTAAATAACCCCAGGCATCTTGCAGTTAGCAAAGTGCCTGGGCCTTTACATTTTGCCATTCGGTAATTTAAATTTGGTCTGTGTATTCATGTAGCGGCAGCAGGAACATCCACCACAGGTAAAAGTTCCAAGTCTTTTGCATGTGTCAGAGCGGAAATTACCAGTATATTGACTTTTAACCAGATGATCCCTCAACGAGCGTGCTCTTCTGAAGGTGATGGTAGGTGTCATGGATACATATGGTTTTAAATTGGGATCAATCTGTAACAGGTGCCAATGTTTTTGTAAGATACCTTTAATCATCCCATGCTGTTTGTTATAGGTGGTTATTAGTCTGGTGACTGATTGGGAATTTGTAGGTGTTTTTTTGGAGAAGAGAATGTTATGCCTCAGCTGTCCTCGTGCCCGTCTAAAAGCCTTTTTCAGGCACGTAGACGAGTAACCTCGATCTAAAAGTCTTTCCCTTAGTTTATTTGCACCAAGTTGTCCCAAACAGGGGGGGACCAGAAAGAAAAGCGGGGCTCAGAGGAAAGGCACACTCAATATATAGTAAATATAAAATGCGTATTTATTGGTACAAAATAGATTAAACATGAAGATATGTGCACAAGCATGATCAAAAAGAATATAATAATCCTGCCCTCATAAAATTGATCAAAAACTGTTTTGATCAAACACAAACCATACACAGACATGGGGAACATAGAACATGTGTGGGTAGACAAAACAAGACAAATGCGTCCGGACGTCTTGGCTATTGATGTCTGCACAAACCACCTAAAAAGGAATTATACAGCGAATGCTGAATACGGTTTATGGTGCAGGCATCAATTCCCCCGGGGGAGGGGCGGCTCAGGGTAAGGGGTGCAGGGTAGGGGGGACTGGGAAATGGGGGAAGGGGGGGGGGGAAGGAGGGGGGAGGGAAGGGGAAAACAAGGGGGGAGGGGGCGGGGGGGAGGGGAGGAAGGCGGGGGGAAAGGAGGGGATGGGGAACCTGGAAGGAGATGGTCAGCCGTGGAGTGGGGTGCTGATATGAGGTCTGTAGTCAGACCTCAATGTATCCTGTAGGTAGGGGTTTTTTGGTGGCCATGTGTATAAAGCTGTGGAGTCACTGTTCCCAAGGTCCAGAGCAGTTAGTTGCAACGTGTACAGTTCTCCAGTGTGGATAGACTCTATACAGGGAATTGTGCTGTAGTAAAGTCAATTGGTGACAGGTATAGGTAAAGAAACAAGGAAGGTTGCCTGGTACATTACCGCTTCCGGGTCCCGTTCAGGACTACTAAGATACTTCCGGGTGGTAGTGGCTCCAATATTGTAAACAGTCCCTCCTGTCACCGTGTACACTTCCGTACACAGACCTGGGCAGTTATCCGTGGTTCGCGGCGTGTTTCTGATGTGCCGCTGTTTTGAAGCTGTGGCCGTTCGTACAGGTGCACCTGTCGTCTTCCACGCGGCTGCTCCAGACTCTGGAGCGGGATGCTCCCTCGATGTGCGAGCCGGCTAGCCCCAGCGGGGGATGACAGCGGGCGTGACGTCCGGGCGCAGTGACGTCGACGCGTTTCACAGGACAAATGTGTGTAGCTTCATCTGGACGTATGGTTGACGTGCAAGGGCTCCTTCTTATTCACGTCCCTCCCTCGTGCACGCCCACCTAATAAATTTAAATGAAGGAGAGTCTTCTCGTCTGTGTGTTGTCTAGATCATCCTTCTTTGTTTTTCTGCCATCTTGCTTGTATAGAATCCATATCCAGTTATAGTCACAGAGAATTCCTTCCGTGTTATATTAAGCGGGAAAGCTTGGAAATGAAAGTATGTACGGCAAGTGTGGTACAATATATGTCATCATGCAGAAAGCTTTTTATTGTTATGTTGTCCATTTTACATCAGTCCAAACATCGAGACATGGATTCGGGTATTTACATTTCATTCAATCCGCCATGTCATACGTCTGACCACTGTTTAGGGAGTCTACTTAGTACATATACCCTGTTGAATTGATGGGGAAAGATGGTGGGGGAATCAGATTCATATATAAAGGTATATCAATATGCAAATAGAAAAAAAGGGGGGGGGGAAGAAAAGGGGGGGTGGGGGGGATTAGGGGGAATGGGGAGGGAAGGGGGAAGAGAGGAGAAAAAAAAAATTAAAATTAAAAACTTCACATATGATATGACGTCTTCTAGCTTGTTTAAGTTGCCAGAAAAGGCTGAAAATTTAATTCTGTGTTCAACCCCAAGGGAACCAGAGAACTTAGGCGAAAGATCCATCGTTTTTCTTTCTGCTGCAGAATCTGGTCAAAGTCCCCTCTTCGGGGGGACAAGTTGAGGGCATAAATTCCCTTTACTTGCATGCCAGACAGTTTGCCCTGATGATATTGGGCAAAGTGTCTGGCTACCGGTTTCTCCGGATTCTTTTCCAGGATTTCCCTCATATGTTCTCCTAACCGAATTCTAAATTGTCGCTTTGTCTTGCCGATATATATCTTTTTGCACGGGCATGTCAACATATATATGACTCTGGTGGTGGCGCAATTGATGAGGCTTTTAATCTCAAAATTATTTTTATTTCGAGAGTCGCTGAAGGTTGTTGTCCTATGTACATAGGGACAGACCTGGCAGTGACCACAAGGGAACATTCCCTTGCTCCTGGGGAAGCAAGATAGCCACGAGCTATTAGTGCTTCTAAAGTGTTCAGAGTGAATTAGGGAGTCACCAAGATTTTTGGCCCTTCTGGCTACCATTTTGGGAGTGGGACCCACTATTTGGGCTATACCGGGGGTGTTAGTAAGTATATCCCAATGTTTTTCCAGGATAGTTTTTACAGTGTCCCATTGAGACCCAAATTCAGTGATGATTCTCACTGGATCTGGGGCGCTGGGAGAGGGGGGGGCACATCGTAGGTTTTCTGATGGTTTTCTATCTAGAAGGGCAGGGTGATCCCGTCCTGCTGCTTTGCGTTTGGCCCTCCTTAGTTGTTTATGAGAGTATCCGCGTTCCCGAAAGCGTTTATACAGCTCATTGCTTTCGCGTCTATAGTCTTCCTTGTTAGAGCAGTTTCGCTTGATACGAAGGAATTGGCCCACGGGAATACTGTCCTTGAGCCATTGCGGATGGTGGCTATCTGCTCTTAAAAGTGTGTTCGCAGAGGTCTCCTTGCGGAATGTCTGGGTCACCAAGGAGGAGTTCCTTCTACTGATGAATAGGTCCAGAAAAGAAATCCTTTCTCGGTCCCATGTATATGTCAATTTGATGTTGCGATCATTGGAATTGAGATGGGTGATGAATTGTGCCAGAGTATCTTGGTCACCCTTCCAGATCCACCTTTATATATGAATCTGATTCCCCCACCATCTTTCCTCATCAATTCAACAGGGTATATGTACTAAGTAGACTCCCTAAACAGTGGTCAGACGTATGACATGGCGGATTGAATGAAATGTAAATACCCGAATCCATGTCTCGATGTTTGGACTGATGTAAAATGGACAACATAACAATAAAAAGCTTTCTGCATGATGACATATATTGTACCACACTTGCCGTACATACTTTTATTTCCAAGCTTTCCCGCTTAAAATAACACGGAAGGAATTCTCTGTGACTATAACTGGATATGGATTCTATACAAGCAAGACGGCAGAAAAACAAAGAAGGATGATCTAGACAACACACAGACGAGAAGACTCTCCTTCATTTAAATTTATTAGGTGGGCGTGCACGAGGGAGGGACGTGAATAAGAAGGAGCCCTTGCACGTCAACCATACGTCCAGATGAAGCTACACACATTTGTCCTGTGAAACGCGTCGACGTCACTGCGCCCGGACGTCACGCCTACTGTCATCCCCCGCTGGGGCTAGCCGGCTCGCACATCGAGGGAGCATCCCGCTCCAGAGTCTGGAGCAGCCGCGTGGAAGACGACAGGTGCACCTGTACGAACGGCCACAGCTTCAAAACAGCGGCACATCAGAAACACGCCGCGAACCACGGATAACTGCCCAGGTCTGTGTACGGAAGTGTACACGGTGACAGGAGGGACTGTTTACAATATTGGAGCCACTACCACCCGGAAGTATCTTAGTAGTCCTGAACGGGACCCGGAAGCGGTAATGTACCAGGCAACCTTCCTTGTTTCTTTACCTATACCTGTCACCAATTGACTTTACTACAGCACAATTCCTTGTATAGAGTCTATCCACACTGGAGAACTGTACACGTTGCAACTAACTGCTCTGGACCTTGGGAACAGTGACTCCACAGCTTTATACACATGGCCACCAAAAAACCCCTACCTACAGGATACATTGAGGTCTGACTACAGACCTCATATCAGCACCCCACTCCACGGCTGACCATCTCCTTCCAGGTTCCCCATCCCCTCCTTTCCCTCCCCCCCTTGTTTTCCCCTTCCCTCCCCCCACATGGGTAGTATATGACGAGAGACTGTCGTCGGACAACAAAGACTGTTCCCACTCCCCCAGGTACAGGTTGGCATACGATGGGGCACAGCAAATCCCCATCGCAACCCCCTGCACCTGGAGGTAGTGGGACCCTTCGAAAGAAAAAGTATTGTGCGTTAGAATAAAATCCAACGCTTCCAATAGGAAAGAATTTAATTTCCGATCATCCTTGTGAGATTGTGATAAAATATGTCCAATAACTGAAAGGCCTAAATTGTGAGGGATGGAGCTGTATAGCGCTTCTACATCTATGGCAACCAGAAGCGAATGGGGAAATATATGCAGATCTTCCAAGTTTTGCAACAGGTGAATGGTGTCCTTAATGTATGAAAATAAACCCGCAACGTAAGGTCTAAGATGGCTGTCTACGAATTTGCCTAAATTTTTCGGTTATAGAACCGTTTCCGGAAATAATAGGACAACCTGGAGGGGTTTTTTGATTTTTATGTATTTTGGGAAGACAATACAAGGTGGGAGTACGAGGATATGGTTCTAATATATTCCCAGACATCTTTGTCGATAGCCCCATTACAAAACGCTTAATCTACCAGATCATAGAAGGCACCGTTGAATTTATCTATGGTGCCTTTTGAGATGGGATTGTACCATGATAGGTTCGTGACGACCTTAGCACACATAGCTTTATACTGTTCGTTTGTCATGATAATGATGTTTCCGCCTTTATCCGATGGCTTAATCGTGAGGGAATGTTCTTTTTTTAGAGATCCCAAAGCTAGTTGTTCGTCTTTAGTAAGGTTGCTATGAGATGTTTGTGATTTTGTTTTTTAAATTTTTTAAATCTCTGATGTGGTGGACGCTATAAATGCCGCTAGGTTAGGGTTACTCGTTAAAGACGGAAATTTGTCGATTTCTTCTTGAATTTCTCCTGTCTATCTGACCGCAATGGGGCTTCTTTTGTAATATGTTCTTCTAAAAGGCTTTCAATGTCTATTGAATCGATCAAATCGCTAGGGTCTTGTTCCTCAAGGAGTGTTAAGAGATCGTCTAACTGATCGTCTGATCTCTTAGTCTCCATTTGGCAGGTATTTTTTTCTTTTTCCTTTGAGAAAAGGCTCTTATAGTGAAGTTTTCAAGCAAAAAGATGTAGGTCTTTTATTACTGCGAAAGTGTCCAGATCCGCATCTGGACAGAAACTGAGGCCTTTTTTTGTTTTGTTCCAAGCTTTGCTCTGTATTCACTGATCCTTGTCATCATTCCATTGTGTGCATCCGATTGTGCCCACACATCCAGACCAATAAAGTAACCAACTTAACCGGATAATCATATATATATATTTTTTTTGAGATATTCATTTATTATTTATTATTTTTTTCTTTTGCTAATTGCTGTTCCCTTGGTCTCGGTTTCGTCTCTGTTTTTCCCCATCTTAGTTGGTGGGGGCATGGCCCTTTTTTACACCGTATGCCTGTTCGGCTTAGTCCGGACGTGCAATTGCGGTGTTTTGTGCGCCGGTGGGATCTGCCTGCATGACGCTATGACGCTTCCCCAGCGCTTCGGCACTGGGCAGGCGCTGTGCAGATTTGTCCCTGGGGCCTCCCTTTTTGGATGTCCTCAGTCCTGAGTCCCCCATGTTCCCTTGCCAATTGCATTCAATATTTCAGTTTTTGATTATCATTTATTTTCATTTTGAGTACCCCGTGTGCTTTGGTTGTCTTGGTAACGCTTGGTTGATTCCGAGCAACCTATCACACCATCCCACCCTCCCTTTTCTTCTGTCTCGTAGCGCCGCATCTGCATGATGTCACCGCGCTATACGCGATGACGCGGCCCCCCTAGCTCCTTTACTTTGCCATCTGTTGACGCTCTTCTGAGCACGTCGCTTTGTTATGAGGCCAATGCGTCATATGCGACGGTGTTACTTACCTTGCTGACACTTAGGGAACCAGCCACACTGCGCAGGCGACAGCGGTTTTTAAAAACCTTAATTGGCATCCTGTCCAGTGCTAAACTCACATGCAAGTTACCATCACGCTCTAGTCTTTCTTCCAAAACCTCCAACTCAAGAAAGTAAGTAGGAAGTTTTTTATCTTTACCTCTTTTATCATCCTTATACCACCGTATAGAGAAGAGGCAGAGACTTTTTTACTCTCTTTTCCTTGTTTCATTACCCTCCTTATAATTACTTCAGTGCTTTCTAGTCAGCTCACATAGTGACTGCACAGATGGTTCCTGTTTGTCTGATAGTCCACAAGCAATGTCTCCGCAGTGCATTTATTATGGGGCAAAAAGTCTTTCTTATTTTTCTTTTGCTCTCCCTTTTTCTTCTTTGTCTGTATTGAAAGGTCACTGATCTTCCTTAAAATATAGAGTATACAGCAAGAAAAAGCATTTCAGATTTACGGTCACAGCAGAAAGCTGCAGATTCCGTGCCTGGATCATGGAGAGAACAGCCCCTTCTCTTAATGCATACCATAGAATGCTATATAATATACTCTTAACATATACTATATACTAGGTAACACATACAACCTATACGTTTTCTTTTTTCTTTCATACCCTTTTGTATACCTTCTATTTTCAAATAAAATGTGATTTAATAATTGATATAAACTAATCTTTTTAGGGCTCTATTGCGGATCTGGTGGGGTTCGTCCTCTTTCTGGGGGCCTTTGCGGAGTCTTTTTCTCGACCCAAGTGGAAGCCGCCATGCTCACCATCGGCTGATTGGTGGTTATATATCTATTTCATTTAATTAAATTATCCTTCTCTCTTGATATGAGAGCTTGCTTTTTTGCCTAGCATTTTTTTCTTCAAAGACTGGATACTGATATGTATGTTGGACACTATCGGTTGCCATAATGTGAAATTTTGTCCTGAATAACATTTTTGATGTGTAAATTGGTTTCACTTGTCTTTCAGAATACATCTACATATATTTTCTCTCTTCGATACGCCTCTGAAGAAGGGACACCGTCCTGAAACATGTCAGACTGATAGAGAAATATGTATGCCGAATGACGGCTGCAGGGCGGTTGGATAACTCTGGGAGGGCGTACTATGACGTCCTCCCAGAATTCCCCTCTCGCGCGCCCCCTGGGGCGTGCACCCGAACGCATCCGTGACCGCCGGGTCCAGAGGACCCGGCGCATCACGGATCCCGGTAAATGCCCGCTGATCGCAGCCGTTTACCATGTGATCGCGCCATCAAATGACGGCGCGATCACATGTAAACAGACCGGTTCCTCTCCTCCCCTCCTGTGTACCGATCGGTACACTGTGAGCGGAGAGGGGGATGGATGGATGGCTGCAGCGCTGTGGGCTGGATGTGTAGTGCCCACAGCGCTGCACAGAGACATCCAGCCATCCATCCATCCATGCTCAGCCATCCATAATGCTCTGCAATGCTGTGCAATACTCTGCAATGCCCTGCACTACTCTGCAATGCCCCACAATACTCTGCAATACCCCCACAATACTCTGCAATACTCCGCAATACCCCGCAGTACTCTGCAATACCCCGCAGTACTCTGCAATACCCCACAATACTCTGCAATACCCCGCAATACCCCGCAATACTCTGCAATACCCCACAATACTCTGCAATACCCCGCAATACCCAGCAGTACTCTGCAATACCCCGCAATACTCTGCAATACCCCGCAATACTCCACAATACTCTGCAATACCCCGCAGTACTCTGCAATATCCTGCAATACCCCGCCATACTCAGCCATACCCTGCAATACCCCGCCATACTCAGCCATACCCTGCAATACCCTGCCATACTCAGCCATACCGAGCCATACCCAGCCATACCGAGCCATACCCAGCCATACCGAGCCATACTCAGCCATACCCAGCCATACCGAGCCATACCCAGCCATAGGTGAAGGTGCTCCGTTCATGTTGGGCCTCTGTATGTGGCCGTGCTGTGTAAAAGACTCACACATGTGGTATCACCGTACTCGGGAGTAATAGCAGAATGTGTTTTGGGGTGTAATTTGTGGTATGCATATGCGGTATGTGAGAAATAAACTGCTAATATGACAATTTTGTGAAAAAAAAAAAAGTAATAAAAAAAAAATTGATTTTGCAAAGAATTGTGGGAAAAAATGACAACTTCAAAAAACTCACCATGCATCTTTCTAAATACCTTGGAATGTCTTCTTTCCAAAAAGGGGTCATTTGGGGGGTATTTGTACTTTTCTGGCATGTTAGGGCCTCAAGAAATTAGGTAGGCCGTCAGTACTTCAGGTGTGATTAATTTTCAGATATTGGCACCATAGCTTGTGGACTCTATAACTTTCACAAAGACCAAATAATATCCACCGATTTGGGTTATTTTTACCAAAGATAGCGGTAGCGGTATAAATTTTGGCCAAAATATATGAAGAAAAATTACTAATTTGCAAAATTTTATAACAGAAATTAAGAAAAATGCATTATTTTTTTTACAGATTTTTTGGTCTTTTTTCTTTAATAGCGCAAAAAATAAAGAACCCAGCGGTGATTAAATACCACCAAAAGAAAGCTCTATTTGTGTGAAAAAAAGGACACAAAATTTCATATAGGTACAGTGTTGCATGACTGAGTAATTGTCATTAAAAATGTGAGAGCACCGAAAGCTGAAAATTGGTCTGGTTAGGAAGGGGGTTTAAGTGCCCAGTTGTCAAGTAGTTAAGATGGAGTTAGTTGTTTATACATTCTATTACAATCCCCTCTTAAATCATGAACATGACTTACCACGGTAACATAATTAGCTTTCTTTTAGTACATGCTAAGGTAGGCTTTATTAGCAGCAGCGGGGTCAGGGGTTCCATTTAGAAAAGGGGTGATATTTAAAGGTACAGCCATAAGGGGGGGGAGTACTAGGATGCAGTTTACTACATATCCAACATTTCTCATACCCTGATTTCTGGGCATAATTATATTTGAATTTCAGTAGCAACATTTTGTCTGTAAAACTATCAGTTTTAACTCCTTCATTATCTGATTGTGTATCTCTCTTGTGTCTGGTATGTGTATTATCGATGATGCTATTGGGTGACCCACATATGCCTTTAAGGGCTCCCAAGTCCTCAGGATGATAAATACAGTTAGTTATGATCCATGTAGGTAGGAACACTATCAGAGAGATTAGGAACGGGAGGCAAAATGCCTTCCCAGAAGTCTGTGGTGCAATAAGCGAGGTCATCTTGTTCAGAGTCTTGACCACCTGCTTCACTCACTGTTCGAGGATTTGTATCACCTGCTTCACCTCCTTTATCCTTGACTTGCTTCTAAGGTGTTTGCTTCACCTTCTTCACATGACTGACATGAATCCAGGACTGTTGTCCCTCGGTAAGGATTGCGGTATGTGTGACTGCGATCACAGCAGTCGGGGGTCCGAACGGCTACTCTTGCTTCTTAGTACGATTCAGCTGTTGAACCACCACTATGTCTCCTACCTGGAAAGGGTGTGTAGGTTCCTGTGAAGAGAAAGGAGAGGTGCGAGCAACATTTCTTTCAACTCTGTCCAGAGTTTCAATGAGTTTCCTAATATACTCTCCCTGTATTACTTCTAGGTCACCTCTTTCTAACATAAGTGGTTGTCTGGCCCACGGGGTGGGAAATGGCCTACCTATAAGGACGTCAAATGGAGAGTATGCTGTTTTCTTAGAGGGGGTCATTCTTATTTCAGCCAAGACTGCTGGTAGGACTTTCTGCCACTTATTATATGTGCCTCCTGTTGCTTTTCTTATTTTATCTTTAATGGTTCTGTTCATTCTCTCAAAAATACCTGGACTTTGCGGGTGGTAAGGTATATGAAATTTCCAATCAATTTTAAGCGTTTTCACTACATTTTGGCACACTTTTGAAATAAAGGCAGGGCCATTGTCAAAATTTATTTGGAGCGGGCATCCCCATCTAGGGATAATTTCCTGCATGAGGATTTTTACAACTGTTTGTGCATCTTCTTTTGTGGTTACAAATGCTTCTGTCCATCTTGAGAACATGTCTACTATCACAAGTAAATACTGTCTTTTTCCCTAACTTAGGCATATGAGTGAAGTCAATCTGTAAATGTGTAAAAGGTGTGGATGGATATGTAAGGTGTTCATGTTTTGCCTTATGTGAATTTCTTAGGTTGTTTGGGATGCATGTGATGCATCTGGCAACATATGATTTGACCAAAGAGGGAAGACCGGGGATAAAGAAATCATTGTCCAATAATTCACATGTGACCTGCCAGCCTCTGTGCCCTACCCCATGACACTGAGAAATAAAGGTGCACTAGCTTCAGGTATAAATGGTCTCCCCTCTTGACAGACAAGTCCAGTATCTGGGCTTTTTTGCACTCCTGCAATATTCCATTGTTTAATATCTGTGTCTGTAGCATGTCTGAAGATCTGACAAGGTTTGGTCTAACAGGGGCATTTCAGGTGCAAGTGATGGCATTTGTATGGTAGCTTCTTGTATAGAAGCTGCTTCCTTTGCTGCTTTATCAGCTAAGGCATTTCCTTTTGAAACATAATCTTGGTTTGTGGTATGTGCCTTGCAATGGAGGATAGCTATAGAGCGAGGCAATTTAATCACTTCCAAAAGGCTAGAAGCCAATGTTGAATGGTAAATTGATTTGCCATCTGCTGCTATGTACCCTATTTTTAACCAGATAGTACCAAAATCGTGGCATACACCAAATGCGTATTTAGAATTAGTATAAATGTTCACATCTTGTCCTTCAAAGAGCTGGCATACTCTTGTACGGGCAATCAGTTCTGCAGCCTGTGCTGACTGAAATGGAACTTGGTTTGCTTCAAGCACTACATCGGGCAACTGGACTACAGCATATCCTGCATGATATGAGTTGTCATTTGGTCTAGAACAAGAACCATCAACAAAAACATTTTGTGCCCCAGGGATTGCAGTGGAAGACATATCTGCACGTGGAGATGTGTCCTGGTGGATTATTTCAATGCACTCATGTTGAGGAACTACCTCATCCTCTTCTCCTTTTAAACCTAGTAACGCATTTAGGATCGGGGCTGGGACTGAAGTGGGTGAAGCATATTTTATTTTGAGATTTAGATTTAAGAGGAGAATAACTTCGTATCCACTCAATCTTTGAACTGACACATGTTGGGTATAAATATTTTTCAACAAAATGGATACATTATGAGTAGTATGTAAAGGTGGTTCGATGTCCTAGAGTAAAAGAAGTAGCCATTTCTACTACCATAGCACAGGATGCCAAAGCTCTAAGACACGCCGTCATGCCCTGTACCGGCATTGGCACTACTCTTGCAAAAATGCAATAGGGCAGGGTTCTCCTCCGTCTTCCTGAGCCAGGACTCCCGCTATTGTTTTACAATTGTCCCTAGCAAACAAGTGAAACATCTTGCCATAATTGGGCAATCCGAGCCCAGGGGCCGTTTCCATTGCTGTCTTAAAGCGGAGGTTCACACAAAAATGGAACCTCCACTTTTCGGAACCCTCCCCCCCTCCGGTGTCACATTTGGCACCTTTCAGGGGGGAGGGGGGTGCAGATACCTGTATAATACAGGTATTTGCACCCACTTCTGGGCATAGACTCCCGCGGGAGTCTATGCCTCTTCCTGTCCCCCCCGCTGTCTGCTGGAAAACACACGGGTCCCAGAGACAGCAGGGACCATCCGGATTGCTAAGCCCGACTCGCGCAGTAGGGATCTGGGAAGTGAAGCCGCAAAGCTTCCCTTCTTGATTCCCTTACCAAAGATGGCGGCACTAGCACCCGAGAGCCGAGCAACAGATCAGCTTCGGGTGCTGACATTGCGGTCGTCCTGGTCAGGTAAGTGTCCATATTTTAAAAGTCAGCAGCTGCAGTATTTGTAGCTGCTGACTTTTAAAAAAAAAATTTCGGCGGACCTCCGCTTTAAGGTACACAAATGCATCACACATTTCATCTGTCCATTTTACACAATCTGGCATGTCTGATACATACCAAGAAAAGATAGTAAATCTTTCTTTGTCAGTGGGCAGGGCAGACCCACGAGAGCTGCAACTCTCTTGTGACTGACTCTTCTTTCTCCTTTTGTGAGGGTAAAACCAACGTATTCAACAGTCTCTTGACACCATTGCAATTTCTTTTTAGAGACTTTGTGTCTATTTTCTGCTAACCAGTACAATAAATCTTTACCATCCTCTCTGCTGGAAACCTGACTCGGACTGCATAACAACAAATCATCAACGTACTGTAATAGGACTGCACCATGGCGGGGAGTCCAGGACCGTAGGGTTGCCTGGAGTACAACTGAAAAGACTACAGGGGACTCTACATACCCTTGGGGCATTCTGCACCAGGTCATCTGGCGATTTCTAAAACAAAATGCAAGAATAGTCTCTTCGTCCACCGGGACGCTAAAAAATGCATTTGCTAAATGAATTACGGTGGAATACTCTGCATCAGAGGGTATGGAAGTCAGGAGTGATGGCACATCAGGTACTATAGGTGCTATGGGCACTACAAGATTATTTATATCCCTAAGGTCTTGAACAAACCTATAACTGCCATCTGGCTTTTTGACTGGATTACCTGCTTGCCAGGCGGCGTGGCTCTTGTTCTGGGCGGGCGTCATATGACATCGGTACAATTAAAACAGGGCATGCGCGCGAACGTGTGCGCGCAGCCCTGTACCTTCGGTGGCAGCGTGTCACGGAGACACTGCTCGCCACCGAGGGAGGTGAACAGCCATTGGGCATGGCTGTTTACCACATGATCGGCCATGATGAAGTCACGGCTGATCACAGATGGTACCGCCCCACTTTGCACGGCGCGTGCATACGATTGTGCTGCGCGTGCACGTCAGTGGCAGCGTGTTCCCGGGAACACTGCTCGTCACAACGCTGGTAAACAGCCATTGGCCGGCAACTGTTTACCACGTGATCGGCTGTGATCCTTTCACAGCCGATTACCAAATGTAAACATAGAGCGGTAACGTGATATTACCGGGTTCTCCTCCTCACACACCGATCGTGTGTGAGAAGGAGATTGCGGTAACATCTCATTACCGCTTACAGTGTACACCAATCACACTGATTCCCCCCATAAAGAGGACCTGTCACCACCCATAAAAGTACCTGTCACAGTTCATCTGAGTACCTGTCACACACAGAGTACTCGAGTACCTGTCACAGTCCATCTGAGTACCCGAGTACCTGTCACAGTCCATCTAAGTACCCGAGTACCTGTCACAGTCCATCTGAGTACCCGCGTACCTGTCACAGTTCATCTGAGTACCCGAGTACCTGTCACAGTCTATCTGAGTACCCGAGTACCTGTCACAGTTCATCTGAGTATCTGTCACAGTCCATCTTAGTACCCAAGTACCTGTCACAGTCCATATGAGTACCTGAGTACTTGTCACAGTTTATATGAGTACCGAGTACCTGAGTACCTGTCACCGCTGTTCAGAGTACCCGAATACCAGTCACCAGCCCATCAGAGTCCCAGAGTACCTATCACCAGGCCATCAGAGTACCTAAGTACCTGTCACCAGCCCATCAGAGTACCCGAGTACCTGTCTGCAGCTCATCAAGTTACCCGAGTACCTATCTGCAACCTATCAGAGTACCCAAGTACCTATCTGCAGCCCATGCCTCATAGAATATACGATGGGCTGTTTGCTTTCCAAAATAGGGTCATTTTGTGGGTAATTCCACTGTCCTGGTGCTCAAGGACCTTCAAAAGTGTGATAGATAGGAATGAAATGAGATGTGTAATGAATGCTCCTAGAATGCCCGAAGGTGCTACTTCAATGTTGGGCCTTTGTATGTGGCCAGGCGGGGTAAAAGTCTCACACGTGTAAGGCTGACTGCAGGTCAGCCTGTTATTGTAGGAGGAGTCAGGCTGCATAAAGCCTGCCCTCCTTCTTCTCCTTCCTATGGTCGTAGGATCTTGTGTCAGCATCACTTCCGGGTGACTCTGACATCACTTCCGGGTCGCGGATTGAATGAGGAGGATGTTCGGCGGCTGCTCTCTCTGCTCGTGGCAGGTCTCGGCAGCGTTACCATGCGGCAGGGTCTTGTGTGCTGCGGGCGCAGGGATAGGGGTAGTATTCTTCCATCCGTTTTCACTTTACTCCGGTCAGCTTGGGGTTCAGATAGCACCATGTGTTGGGGTTGCAGGTTGGGGGGAGTGTGTTTGGGGGTTTTCAGGAGATGATGGCAGAGTCTCATATGTCACGATGTCCCGCCTCTGTCATTAGCACTGCATAGCATGTTTGTATTCCTGGAATACAGGTAAGCAATCCAATGAAACATCTTTTTTCTAGCAGGGACCCATGTTTGTCCAGTTGTAATAGTGTAGGTCATTGCATTTAGTCTTTGGTATTTGGGTCTGCTGTCACCACTGTTAGGTTACAACATAGGTATGTATGGGCAGGGTCTCCTCTCTCCCTAGCCTCATGGTGATCCCCCCCCCTCCTCAGCTTCGTGTGATGGGTTCTCCCCCTCCTGAGCGCCACATAGTGGGTCGTGTCCCTCCCCGAGCTCCACGTGGTCTATAGTGTGGGTCTGCAGGGGTTAATTCAGGCTGTGGGGTTGTCATGACACTTGCTCATTGCCAGTCATCTCATGATATTCTGTGGGGGTCCTTTGGGGGCATGCAAATTTCCATTTCTCATGTATTTTTCGGTTTTCCATGTATGTTACGATTTTATGCGATTTACGGTTTCTCATGGAATGCTGGTTCTCATGTATTTTACGGTTTGCATGCGATCTACGATTTCTCATTCATTTTACGATTTTGTTTTCATGCAATTTACGTTTCTCATGCATTTTACGGTTGTCATGCGATTTATGATTTCTCATTTATTTTACGGTTTTTCATGCAATTCACGGTTTTGCATGCATTTTACGGTCTTCATGCGATTTGCGATTTCTTATTCGTTTTACGGTTTTTCATGCAATTTACGGTTGCTCGTGCATATTAGTTTCGTATGCAATTTACAGTTGTTCATGCTTGTTACGGTTTCTCGTGCTTTTTTACAGTTTCTCATGTGATTACGTTTTTTTTTTTATGCATTTTACGGCTGCCCGTGCATTTTACGGTTTCTCATGCAATTTTTACAGTTTCTCATGCTATTACATTTTTCATGCGATTTACAGTGTTCTCATGCAACTTTACAGTGTTCTCATGCAACTTTACAGTGTTCTCATGCTATTTTACAGTGTTCTCATGCATTTACGGTTGTCATATGATTTCTCATTTATTTTACGCTTTCGCATGCATTTTACGGTTTTCATGCGATTTGCGATTTCTTATTCATTTTACGTTTTTTCATGCAATTTACGGTTGCTCATGCATATTAGTTTCCTATGCAATTGCTTGTTACGGTTTCTCGTGTTTTTTTTTTACAGTTTCTCATGTGATTACAGTTTTTCATGCATTTTACGGTTGCCCGTGCATTTTACGGTTACTCATGCAATTTTTTTACAGTTTCTCATGCTATTACGTTTTTCATGCGATTTACAGTGTTCTCATGCAACTTTACAGTGTTCTCTTGCAACTTTACAGTGTTCTCATGCAACTTTACAGTGTTCTCATGCAATTTTACAGTGTTCTCATGCATTTTACGGTTGTCATGCGATTTATGATTTCTCATTTACTTTACGTTTTTTTCATGCGATTTGCGATTCCTTATTCATTTTACGTTTTTTTCATGCAATTTACGGTTGCTCATGCATATTAGTTTCGTATGCAATTTACGGTTTTTCATGCTTGTTACGGTTTCTCGTGCTTTTTTACAGTTTCTCATGTCATTAAGGTTTTTATGCATTTTACGGTTGCCCGTGCAATTTACAGTTTTCTCATGCAATTACGTTTCATGTGATTTACAGTGTTCTCATGCAATTTTTCAGTGTACTCATGCAAATTTTACGTGTACTCATGCAAATTTTAAGTGTTCTCATGCAAATTTTAAGTGTTCTCATGCAAATTTTTCAGTGTTCTCATGCAATTTTTCAGTGTTCTCATGCAATTTTTCAGTGTTCTCATGCAAATTTTACAGTGTTCTCATGCAAATTTTACAGTGTTCTCATGCAATTTTATAGTGTTCTCATGCAATTTGTCACTTCTTATGCCTGTTCATGTTTTTTCCTATTTTCTTTGTTTCCTATATTCCTCATGTTTTTCCATGCTTCTCGTTTTTCCATGCTTCTCGTTTTTCCGTGCTTTTCTTGTTTTCCCGTGCTTTTCTCGTTTTTCCTGTGCTTTTCTCGATTTCTCGTGCTTCTCTCGTTTTCCCGTGCTTCTCTCGTTTTCCCGTGCTTCTCTCGTTTCCCCATGTCTCTTACGTTCATGTCATATGTTTTATGTCACAGCCTTTCGTTCGCTGCATTACCGTTAGCTAGTGCTCACATTCAGGGTCTGTCACATTTACAGATCCGTACAGGCTGAGGTTTCGTTTTGATTGTTGTCCCACAATCTTCTCGCCTGTTTTCCATACGTCATACGTGCACGTTCACCATTACACCTTTACTACTACCCACCACGGTCTGTGGGTACTTTAGCTCTGAGTGTTCGTTTTTAATTTTCCTGTCTTGGCGTGGCAGGTTGCTCGGGCTTGCTCACTGCATACAGTAGGGGGGTGTCGTCATTAGGTTCATTTTTTACGCTCTTGGTCTTGTCATTTCTGCACTCACATCTTCATACTTGTCAGGTATTAGGGGTGTTATGTTTTGGGCTGGTTATTTGTAATGTTATCTGGTTGCTTTCATACAGCTGAATTGTTTCATGTTCTACCACTGCAGATTACCCGTCACGTCTATGGGTTTAACAGATTGAGGTGATCGTTTTTAATTGGCTTGTTCGGTGGCAAGTCTTCTCATCTGTTCTTACGTTGCTTATGTATTTCGTACAAACTTACGTTTCTCATGCAGTTCACGTTTCCCATGCAATCTACGTTTCTCATGCAAATTACGTTTCTCATGCAAATTACGTTTCTTATGCAAATTACATTTCTTATGCTAATTACGTTTCTCATGTAATTTACGTGTTCTCATGTTATTTACGTTCCTCATGTTATTTACATTTTCATGCTATTTACGTTCCTCATGCAATTTTATGTTTTTCATATAATTTTATGCTTCTCATGCAATTTGTTGTTTCTATGTTAAACTCACTTTTATGTTTCTCTCGTTTTTTTCCAGGTTCCTCATTTTTTCCCAAGGTTACTCTCGTTCTTATGTTCATCACACGTGCATTAATTCACGTTCTCATGCTACTGGTATTTTGCAGGTAGTTTGCGGTTTCTGGCAGCCTCGGTTTTTAGGCTGCTCACATTTCGTAAGCTCGCGCTATACATGGGTTTCGTTCCTTCACGTAGCTTTCGTTCCTGGTGCAGGTTTTCTCAGTATGCTCATGTTTCTCTCGTAGTTCATGTTGCTGTCCCAGTGGTGTGTCACTTACACAAAAATAGGTTACCCAGGGGACTGTGGTTCCTCCTTAGCCATGCACATGACCTTTTATTGCCTAGCTACTCTTGGCTAGGGTTGGCAAAGCATGGAACTATTGGTTAGTCAGCCATAGCAGCTCCAGCAGCCTTTTCGGGCTCAGGGGTTTTTGTGGGTTCTGAATTTTCTCAGTCCCTAGGCCAGTATCAGCAGGCTTCCTACTTGGTTTGGTTTTTGCCTCTTTTAACTCATATCGGCACAGCAGTGTCGGGGCGTATCTGATTGGGACTCAGCGTTTCATGTCGTTAGTAGACCCGGACAGGTTTTCTTTATTTGCTGTGCATTCTATTAAAGCCATTCTCAGGGTTCCTGAAAGTAGCCCTCCTGCTGTGATCAGCAGACTTCTCATCATGGGTCATATTTTCCGTATCGTATCTATCACATTCCCATGGTCTCCTTCGTGTTGGGTACTAGCTCGGTGCTCAAGGCAGGCCTATACCCGGGTTTGGGTCATAAGAGACAGGAGCAGTTCTGCATATTTGTGCCTGGGACTTCAGCCGTATTGGGTAAGTGGAGGTCGTCTTGTTCTCTGGGTTGGCCCAGAACCACTTTAGAGATACCACAAGCGGTTGGTATTTGGTAGATTATACGTAATTTCAGTGGGCTATAATTTGGCTTCATATTCATCCTACTGGTCATTTTTGCCCCCTTTTAGGCATACTGACCATTTGACCAGGGCACAACTCAGGTCTATGTTCTTTGTTGCTTTTTGTTTCTTTGTACACTATCCACAGATTGACTCCGAGTACAAGTGTAAGGCTGACTGCAGGTCAGCCTGTTATTGTAGGAGGAGTCAGGCTGCATAAAGCCTGCCCTCCTTCTTCTCCTTCCTATGGTCGTAGGATCTCGTGTCCCACCCAGCCATTCCCTTTTTTCTTTTCTATTTTTCATTTTATTTCAATTCATACTTGGGTATGCCCCCTTTTAGGCATACTGACCATTTGACCAGGGCAACACTCAGGTCTATGTTCTTTGTTGCTTTTTGTTCCTTTGTACACTATCCACAGATTGACTCCGAGTACAAATCTAGTATTGCCATACTCGGGAAGAGTATCAGAATGTATTTTGGGGTGTAATTTGTTGTATGCATATGCTGTGTGTGAGAAATTGTTTTGCTTGCGTCTATCTAGCAAGGTTACTCTGTGGTATAAGCAAGGAAGCTGAGATTTCTGCAGTGTGTAAATGTGCTTTACTATACAAAGATGCTGTACATACAAAAACTATTACAATATTAGGAATACAATACAAGACTGACAGATATCTATAACAAGCAAAATGCCTAGCAAACTGAACAGCCTATAGTCTATAATAGTACAAATACACTTAAAGGTAACTTATCTTCTTTTACTGTATGTTCGTGATCTCCATTGGCAATGATTCTCCTGGAGCATCAGGCAAGTTTCTTCTATCATGAGTGGCTTCAGATGTTACAGCATGATGGTGTGTGTGTGTGTCCCTACTCACCCCTTTCATGTGTCAGGCTGTTTGCCATAGTTACCAAACAACAGAAAACATGCCTGTTTACTATAGCTGTAGAAACAATGGACTGTTGAAAACTGTATCTACATACCCATTGTCTAATTAAGACAACACCTGACAGTAATCTAACAGTCATTCTTTCAGTTTGAGAGCTGAAAAAAACCTCAAACAAGTAAATCTCTTTCTTGTCTACTGTAGCTATAGAGACAATAGCCTGTTGAAATCTGTAAAAATACAACAATACCCATTGTATCCAGCATTTGTTTGAGAAAGTCTGTCTCTGTGACACCAGAATGCTATCAGTCTTATAGAAAAATTATATTTTATATCAAACGCAAAACATTCCGCCCTTGATTTCTCTCTCAGACTACACAAAGAAAATCTCTTCATTACTAAACTCATTCTAAACATTAATTTTCCTTTAATGCAACACCTCCCATTTCTGAAATTGAGAAGGTCTTTAACTAAAAAGTTCATTAGAAAGTCCATTCTAAAGTTCTTTAGAAACAAGTCCAGGCTTGTAATACATCAAAGGCCTTGCTCTCTACAGCTCTTGCGATCTTCTGTCATTTCTTCCATCATATAACCAATTTTCTCTGGTCTTCTTATCGATCAAATCGGAGACAGCCTGTGGAGTGGAAAACAAAGCGGATTATCTGTTCCTTCTAATAATACATAAACAGTAGACCCAGGCCCTTCAGCTACAATCTCTCCTCTAAATGGCTTCTTGTCTGGATATCTGACTAACACTTTGCCCCCTGCCTGTACCCACTTCTGACCCCCCCAAAGAACATCAATAGGGAGGAGAGGAAATATACTGATATTTCCCAGAAGATCACTGCTTTTTTTTTTGGAAGGTTTACTGTTATGTAGCCTCACTTTCCACTCTTGCTGAGAAGTATCCACTAACCAATCAGAGTCCCAGCCACTGTCTTGAAGCTCATCTGTCAATGCAAATGTAACTTCAAACCTTCCTGCCAGATTCCCTCTCATTCCTAGATAGGCTTCATATACATCACTCTTGGTTTCTATGTCATGGGAAGCAGTAACATGGTATCTGTTAAGCCCTGTTCTTTCAGGAACCTTACATAAATACTTAACTCTGCACTCCAGCTGTATAATCTGTGCCACAGCCCCTACCATCCTCTCATATGGTTTGCCTTTGGCTATTGGCCTAGAATTTAACAACATGACTGCCTGTGTGAGGACCCGATCCCACCCCCTTAGTGTATGTGTGAGTGTAAGTTTGCGTATCTGGTCCTTCAATAGCCCATTGTATCTTTCAATCAAACCAGCTGCCTGTGGATGGTATGGGATGTTGCACAACCAGTACACTCCAAAATCTTTGGCCCGCTGCTGTACTGTTGATCCGGTGAAGTGTGAGCCTTTATCACTTTGGACTTGTTTGGGACAACCATAAGCAACGACAAGTTTCTGAAGCAGTTGAAGCGTTGCGGCTTGATCTGCATGTTTGCAAGGATGAACAAGCATAAGTCCTGAATAGGTGTCCACTGCAGTGCAACAATATCTCAGTCCATTGTTTCCCCGGGGCAATGGACCGATGAAGTCAATCTGCCAGATCTCTGCAGGCCTCTCACCCCTCTTAATCGACCTGATGGAGTACTTTTGCAATGGCCATTGTCGCACTTCTCCACACACTGTACAGTTCCCTATTACAGTCTTTATCATGTCCATGGATATAGGCAATCCTCTCTGCTGTGCCCATTCATATGTTGCTTTCTAAAAAATATAGATACAGGGAGTGGCGCTGTGCATGAGGGAATAGATGGCATATAATAATTGTCTAATGATTATGATTTATGTGTCTATGAGACTGTCAGGTCCCACACTTACCAGACAGGTGAGTCCGCTTGGGCAGAGGGTAGGCTCCCTTACGTATCCGATTCGGGACCCCTGATAGAGAAGACAGGAGGTCACGAATGCGGAGTGGTATGAGTGCCTGTAGTAGGGTCCTGGAGCACAATGGTCTGGCAAGCACCGGTAGGTCTTCAGACTAGGTGGAGCAGATGCTGGGCAGGAACGGATCAGGCGGGTCATACACTTGCAGAGGTCGGCAACGGGCTGGCAGCAGAGGTACAAGAGGATGAGGCAGAGACAAGGTCAGACAAGCCGGGGTCGGGTTCAGGCAGCAATCAAGGATAGTCCAAGGGGTAGCCGGGTCACAACAGATAAGCACAACAGGGAACAGGAACTCAGGATGATCACGGACACGGTACGGAGCTGTTTGATCAGGCAGCACTGGGTCAGCATAGAGGCAAACCTTAAATAGGCCGATTGGCGCCAAAACGCCGCGCTCGTGCACGCGCCGATTCGCCAATAGCGCGCCGCGCCCCCGCACGCGCCCGAGCGCGCCCCCGACACCGGCGTGCACGCCCACCGAACCGGGTCGCAACACAAGCAGCGCTCACAGGCGGACGCGCGCTAACGCGAACGCGCGCTAGCGCGAACGCGCGTACGCACGAACGCCCGGACGCCACCCCGCACGCCACGGTCGGCCAGCCCAGACACACCAGCGCCCCCAGGGACACGCGCCCCAGCACGGACAGGAACGCGAGCGCCAACACGCCCCGGCGCCCAACCAGGTAACCTCTCTGACAGTGCCCCCTCCTCAAGGGCAGACTCCGGATGCCCAGCTGGGCCATCTTTGCGGGATGAGAGGTTTTGAAGGATTGAAGGAGATCGTTAGCGTGCAAATTGTTTTCTGGCTCCCACGAATTGTCTTCGGGACCGTAGCCCTTCCACTTCACCAGATATTGTACCTGATTGCGCCTTCTTCTGCAATCAAGAATTGCTTCCACTTCAAACTCCTCTTCGCCATCAACCTTGATCGGTTTGGGTGGACCAATGCAACGACCAGGAAAGAAATTAGGCGTGACCGGTTTTAGGAGAGAAACGTGGAATACTGGATGAATTTTCAGGGAATTGGGGAGGTCCAATTCAAATGCCACTTTGTTGATCTTCCTTTTGATCAAGAAAGGACCCAGGTATTTGGGACCCAGTTTCCTGGATGGACAAGCTAGCTTGAGGTTTGCGGTGGACAGCCAGACAGAATTGCCAGGTTCTAGCATAAGTTCTCCTCGTCTCTTCCTGTCGAAGATCCTCTTATAGTCTTCCTGAGCCTTGGTCATGGTTTCCTGTAGCAATTTATTGTTATTGGAGAAAAAGTTCAAAGTCTCGGAAACTGCAGGAACAGGGCATTCAGGAAATGTTCCGGGTAAGAAGGATGGGTGGAAACCATAGTTGGCATAGAACGGAGACTGATTAGTCGCTGAATGTAAAGAGTTGTTATAAGAGAACTCTGCGATGGGAAGCAGGGAGGCCCAGTCATCTTGGGAGAAAGCTGAAAAACAGCGGATGTATTGCTCCAAGGTTTGGTTCGTCCTCTCGGTTTGTCCATTGGACTGAGGGTGGTAGGCCGAGGAAAAGGACAACTCGATCTCAAGGGCACCACAAAGGGATCTCCAGAATCTGGAGGTGAACTGGACGCCCCTGTCCGAGACTATATTGGTCGGGACTCCATGCAGTCTGACGATTTCCTTGATGAAGATAGCGGCGGTCTCCATGGCTGAGGGGGTGCCCTTCATAGGGAGAAAATGGGCCATTTTAGACAACCTGTCCACTACAACAAAAATGGATGAAAAACCCTCTGATGGTGGGAGCTCCACGATGAAATCCATAGAGATCATGGCCCAAGGTCTCTCTGGGACTGGTAATGGCTTCAGTAGGCCCCATGCTCTTGACCGGCTAGTCTTATTTCTGGCACACGTATCACAAGACTCCACATATGCCTTACAATCCCTGGTAAGATGAGGCCACCAGAAGGAGCGTTGGACCAGGTCAATTGTTTTCCGTGTGCCGAAGTGACCCGCAAGTTTGTGGTCATGGCACAAGCTTAGTACCCGTGCTTTCAGCTCCTCAGGAACCACAATCCTATTCTTGAACCAGAGCAGTCCATCCTTGGCACAGGCTTCAGCAAGTGGGGGCATTCTCGAGGAAGCTCGCCTGATTTGAGAGATTATGTCTTCCTGTAGAACGAGGAAATTTCCAGAAGGGAGAATGGTGTCTGGGGACAGGGTTCTTTCAGAGTCAAGGAACATTCGGGAAAGGGCGTCGGATTTAACATTCTTGGATCCAGGTCTGTACGTGATGTGGAAAATAAATCGCGAAAAAAAAAAGTGCCCATCTGGCCTGCCGGGGTTTTAGTCTCTTGGCCGTTCTCAGATACTCTAAATTCTTATGGTCTGTGTAGACCAAGATGGGATGTGCTGCTCCTTCCAGGAGATAACGCCACTCTTCCAGAGCTGCCTTAATGGCCAGAAGTTCCCGATCACCCACATCATAGTTTTTCTCGGACGGAGAGAGCTTACGTGAAAAGAATCCCACTGGGTACAGGAGTGCCTTGGCACCCTGTCTCTGAGACAATACAGCTCCGACTGCAACTTCGGAGGCATCCACCTCCAGGACGAAAGGCAAGGCAGGATTGGGATGTTTAAGAATAGTGGCTGAGGTAAACAACGCTTTGAGTTTTCCAAAGGCCTCTTGTGCTTTAGGGGTCCAGTGGAACCGGCACCCTTGTTTAATAAGTTCCGTAATGGGAGCTATGATTGAAGAAAATCCCCTGATGAACTTTCTGTAGAAATTGGCGAAGCCAATAAAGCGTTGTACCCCTTTTTTGTCAGTCGGTGCAGGCCACTCCAGAATAGCGGATACTTTCTGAGGATCCATTTTAATGCCATCAGGAGAGATGATTAAACCCAGGAATTGGATGGATTGGAGCTCAAATTCGCACTTCTCAAGTTTGGCGTAGAGCCCATGCTGTCTTAGCCGGGAGAGTACAGTTCGTACATGTCTGCGGTGCTCCATCAGAGAGGCGGAGAAGACCAAGATATCATCTAGATAAACGATGACGTATAAATCCAGTAAATCATGAAAGACGTCATTAACAAAGTGCTGAAATGTTGCCGGTGCGTTGCACAGACCAAAAGGCATGACTAGGTACTCGTAATGACCAAATCGGGTACGAAAAGCTGTCTTCCACTCGTCTCCTTCTCTTATACGGATCAGGTTATAGGCTCCACGGAGGTCTAGTTTAGTAAACACGGTAGCAGATCCTAACCTCTGAAACAGCTCAGGAACCAAAGGTAGCGGGTATCTGTTCTTTATGGTAATTTTGTTAAGCTCCCGGTAATCAATGCAGGGACGTAGGGAATGATCTTTTTTTTCTACGAAGAAGATGCCTGCCCCAGCTGGAGATGTAGAAGGACGAATGAACCCTTTCTTCAGGTTTTCGTCAATGTAAGTCTTCAAGGTGCCCAGCTCCTGCTCCGTTAAGGGGAAGATCCTGCCAAAGGGGACTTCGGTACCCGGTAGAAGTTCTATTGGGCAGTCATAGGGTCTATGTGCTGGAAGGGTTTCTGCCCCCTTCTTACTGAACACGTCTAGGAAATCCCGGTAGGGTTCAGGAAGATCTTGATAAAGTTTAGTTTCAGAGTCCATGCACAGACATTGGGAAGAGGTTGGTGGGATTCCCCGTAAGCAGTTTTGTCTGCAATATTCGGAGGAGAATTGGACCTTGCCCGTAGCCCAGTTGATGCTAGGGTTGTGGGCCTGTAGCCAAGGTATCCCTAGGATAATTGGGAAGAGAGGAGAGGAGATGACATCTAGGCGTAATAGTTCCTGATGTTCCGGGCCAATGGTGGCCAAAAGAGGAACCGTTTCTTGGGTGACGGGTCCGGAGCGGAGGGTGGAACCGTCTGCTAGAAAGACTGCCAGTCCTTGGGCCTTAGTTTGAGTGGGGATATGGTGAGTCTCAACGAAGGTCCGGTCAATGAATCCACTGCATGCCCCCGAATCAACGATGACCGGTACTGGGATGCTCCTTCCAGGTAACTGCAAGATAATGGAAAGTGTTAAATGACTACCGGTACTAGGTAGGACAGGTGCACACAATGAGGAAGACGGTAGACACTTACGCCTCTTATTAGGGCATGCTCTTGCGAAATGACCAGGCTCTCCACAGTATAGGCACAGGTTGAGTGTGCGTCTTCGGGTCTTCTCTTCTGGGGTCAGAGAGGGACGGAGCAGTCCCAACTGCATAGGCTCCGAGCCTTCCTGGGCGGAAGCGGATGAGACCAATGGAGCTTGGTGCGGGGCACTAGGGACCCTGGGCAACATCCAGGCAAGACGTGGATGACCAACTGATCTTTCAGAGCGTCTTTCCCTGAGGCGGCGGTCAATTTGGATAGATAAATTGATGAGTTCCTCTAGTGTCTGGGGAACCCCCACTCGTGCCAGCTCGTCCTTTAGGGGGTCAGATAATCCCAGCCGGTATTGGTGACGCAAGGCAGCGTCGTTCCACTCCGTGTCGGCACTCCAACGCCTAAACTCCACGGCGTAATCTTCAGCCGCTCTGCGACCTTGTTGGAGGGAATGTAAAGTGGCTTCAGCCGTTGCCGTTAGCTGAGGGTCCTCATACAGTTGGGACATGGCGAGGAAGAAGTCACTCACGGAATCAAGGGATTGAGCCTTTTGTTTCAGCAGATTGTGGGCCCAGGTTTGAGGTTCGCCAGTCAGCAAGGAGATGATGAACCCCACTTTAGTTGCTTCCAGGGAGAATGTACGGGGTTGCAGGGCAAAATACAGTTCGCAAGCGTTGCGGAACGCTTGGAACTTGCTGCGATCTCCTGAGAACTTCTCGGGTGGAGGTACTCTGGGCTCAGGTGGAAGCATCACTACAGAGGGTGCCGAAGCCGAATTGGACGCTGCTCCTGAAGGAGAGGCTGAGAGGGCCTGGACCTGCCCTTCCAATCTGGTGTAGCCTTCTTGCAGACTTTTAACGGCTTGAGTGAGGCCCGCTAGATGCCTGCACAGTTCATCCATGGGGGAGGCCCCCTGCCCGGACTCAGTCATGGCTGCCTGATACTGTCAGGTCCCACACTTACCAGACAGGTGAGTCCGCTTGGGCAGAGGGTAGGCTCCCTTACGTATCCGATTCGGGACCCCTGATAGAGAAGACAGGAGGTCACGAATGCGGAGTGGTATGAGTGCCTGTAGTAGGGTCCTGGAGCACAATGGTCTGGCAAGCACCGGTAGGTCTTCAGACTAGGTGGAGCAGATGCTGGGCAGGAACGGATCAGGCGGGTCATACACTTGCAGAGGTCGGCAACGGGCTGGCAGCAGAGGTACAAGAGGATGAGGCAGAGACAAGGTCAGACAAGCCGGGGTCGGGTTCAGGCAGCAATCAAGGATAGTCCAAGGGGTAGCCGGGTCACAACAGATAAGCACAACAGGGAACAGGAACTCAGGATGATCACGGACACGGTACGGAGCTGTTTGATCAGGCAGCACTGGGTCAGCATAGAGGCAAACCTTAAATAGGCCGATTGGCGCCAAAACGCCGCGCTCGTGCACGCGCCGATTCGCCATAGCGCGCCGCGCCCCCGCACGCGCCCGAGCGCGCCCCCGACACCGGCGTGCACGCCCACCGAACCGGGTCGCAACACAAGCAGCGCTCACAGGCGGACGCGCGCTAACGCGAACGCGCGCTAGCGCGAACGCGCGTACGCACGAACGCCCGGACGCCACCCCGCACGCCACGGTCGGCCAGCCCAGACACACCAGCGCCCCCAGGGACACGCGCCCCAGCACGGACAGGAACGCGAGCGCCAACACGCCCCGGCGCGCCCCGGCGCCCAACCAGGTAACCTCTCTGACAGAGACATATTAAGGAGAACGATAAAAAAATTTGGAAAAAAATATATATATATCCCACATGTGGATCGTGTAGTGCTAATAAGAAAGTTTGGATGCAAGTGGGTGTTCAATACAGCCTTAATCTCATAACCCAATAAACGCTGGTGATTTCTAATGGTGTTATATGATGTGCATTAATAAGTGCCAGAATGCCAAGTGTAGTCCAATTAAGTGTTCCAGCCCCTGCTGGGATGAGCTACAAGTGATATATATAAAGGAGGGGGTATCTACAACCCTCTAAAGTGCAGTGCCAAGAAATTAAATTAAATTGCTATAAAAGTAGAAATGTATAAAGAAATTGTAAATATGTATATAGAGTATATTTATAAGTGATATATAATAAATGTGGGATGCAGAATAAAGATAGTAATTAATAAATTAATTGATAGTAGCACAAATAGATAGCAGCATAAGATCACATGTGAAAACGCAAGTAAAAGTAAATATCCAGTAAATTGTTAAAAAAGTTCATGTATTATCTTCCACCCGACGACCTCCAGAATTTCTAATGACACAATCCCCCTGATGTGATTCCACTCACCGGAACGCTACACCCTTGCAGGGGTATAAGCATAAGATGTTTCAACTCCAACCGATCCGATCCGGATGCCGATCGAGTCCTTGTGTGGTGATATCCTCTCGCCTATAATTCCCCCGTCCAGGTCAGCCTCTCCAACAGAGCAGGGAAAAGGGGGAAGTTGATGATCCCCTAGTGCGATCCTATCTCCAGCCGGACATCCGCTCCAAGGATATTATATGGAATAAAGAAGTTGTATCCACATAGCGTAACTCCTTTTTAAAAGTTTATTTAGTAATATAAATTCATACAGTCCAATAAAGCGGAGTTAATTTCAAGGAATGAATTAAAAAGAGTAGGGAGCGTGCAAGCTCACTGGCTCCCCTTGCTATCCCGGGACGCAGCGTTGTTCGCAGCTACCGCTTGCGTTCCACCGGTCAGCTAGCAGAAACCACAGCGGCAAGAAGTGACGTTGTGCGTACCAAGATAGTCCCGCCTTACGCGTTTCGTCACACGGACGTCATCGGAGGCGCTGCCATCTTGGTCCTCTCAACGCCTTATATCTGGGTGCAGTACGTGCCAAGGCCAATCCCACGTCGAGTGCCAATTGACGGACAGAACGTAGGGCCAATCGAAAAATAGCTCAATTATGGAGATGAGAGTTAAACCTTATTCGCTTTCAACCTCGTTATACCAGAGGGAAATAGTTCATAGTATATGAACGGGTGAAATCTCCTTGAGCGCCATCTAGTGGAAAAATTATAATTGAATGGCGGCCATGGGGGAATGTATTTTGCAAACCAGATATTAGCCGGTAAACCTATTTTACAGCATATTTCGTCACATTCAGATAGCTTAAGCCAAAAAGAGGTGATATAAATATATTAGTTCTCATTTCCTCAGGAGGTATATATTAGAATTGAGTTTGAGAAGGAAATAGAAATTATGTACATAAAAAATATATATAATAAAAATAAAAATAAATCAGTTTAAAAATGTGCTGGTAGGATTGAGAATGAAACTAAAAACTACTCCATAGAAATATATTAAATTATCAGTATATGAAATATGTAAAAGTCCCAGAATAAAAATAAATCAGTTAAAAAGTGCAATTAGTAGGATTGAAAGTGGAATAAAACCTACTGCATAAAAATTTCTTTCGTACTTATTATGCATCGCAAACATAAGTATTGTGTGTACAAGGCAAGTATGAACTGGGAGGGGGGAATCTACCATGCATATGAGAAACAGAGCCCCCCTACAACCCATTGGAAAGTTAATCTATACACTTAGTTTTAAAATTACTAAAGCATAGGGAAAAATTGTGGTGCAGGGGATGCAGAAATAAGTTAAGGACGTATAGAAAAACCCTATTCAAAATTGAATAGGAAAATTATTAACAGTAATTTTAGGAGTAGGATAGAGCAATTTTAAATATTAAGATAGTAATATTAGGAGTGGGATAAAGCAATTTTAAAGGATTTTAAAAGATAATAGAATATGGACACCCGCTTAAAAATTAGATAAAAAGCGGGGGCGCATGCGCGGCATGGAGCGGAGCGGCCGCTTCTAACGAGAGCTCCGCTTCTCTCAGGGCTTTCAGCCACAAATACGGGGTCACTTAACACAGTGATCGAAGATTATAATAGGCACCCCCGCACACAAGCATCTGTGCATGCCTGGCTCGAAGAGGAGAGGTCGCGGAGGCTGCCAGAACAACTTTACCCACTACCTTCTTAGATCTCAGGAGCGTGGCAAAATGGCAAAGAATGGCGCCGGCGCCCTTCCCCCTTCCTCTGCCTCCTCTTCACCTGTGAAACAGGCACCGCTGGACACAAGCTCTGCAAGTAACAGTGAGTACATTCCTCTAACTAAAGCAGACCTTGACACCAGTTTAGAAGCAATATGCTCAAAACTACTGAACAAATTTCAAGCAGAAATTCAAAAATCCACCAACACTCTGTCTCAAGAAATTGCAGCATTAGGGACTCGCACTGACTTGCTGGAGAACAAACATGACGAATTGGCAATAGCATTCAGTGATCTCTCAAGAGAACATGAGTCACTTTCATCAGCTTTCACACAATTGGAAGCACATGTCGAAGATTTAGACAATAGGAACAGAAGATGTAATATTAGGATAAGAGGAGCCCCAGAAAATATAACAGATTTAATCGCATACTCCACCAAGCTTTTTCAGTTCCTGTTGCCAGAACAAAATCCCCAATCTTTCAAATGTGACCGCATTCACAGAGCCTTAAGAGCTAAACCCCCACCAGACAAACCCCCCAGAGACATTGTTCTATGTATGAAGGATTTTCTAGTTAAAGAGGAAATTATGCGAGCAGCCAGAGGAATGAGAAACATCACACTAGAAGGAGTACAGCTGCAGATATACCCTGATATCTCACAAGCAACCCTCGAAAGACGCAGAAAAATGAAGGAGATTACAACCGTTCTCACTACAGCTAGGATCAGATATAGATGGGGTTTTCCCTTCAAACTGATCATTCCCCATAATGGCACTACCTACATTGCAACTACTATTCCTGAAGGACAGGACATTCTAATTAAACTAGGTCTGATGGATCCTGGAAATCTCCCGCGCACCCCATCCACACCCCGGCCAGCTCCCATCTGGAACACTCCAGCATCACAAGGAGATAGACGCAGAAATAGATATGACACAAGTCAACGGAACTTTAATTAACAACCATCTGCACTACAGATAACTAAATGACTTTTATCTGTTCTTTTCTTTTTTTTTTTTTTCTCTTTTTCTTTTTTTTTTCCACAGTCCTGGACATTCACTCTGTGATGGCAAATTATAGCTACTTACTGAAACCTGCCTTTCAATGTAGCAACACTGACATCTACTGCCCAAGAAGTGGTATAGCAGGTATCAATGACACTCCATTACCTACAGTTTAATAGCAATATTAAAAGAGTTTATTGTAGCTTGTTCTGCCTTTATTGGGATCTGTGGTATATTCATAGATTCCCAAATTAATGATGATACCTGATATCTTCCATTCTATTTACCACCAATATTATTTTTATATTTTTTCATGTGTTTTTTTTTTTTTTTTTTATCTTCCGTTGCTAGATATCACTTATATCCTTTTCAAGGGATATTTCCTAAATGAATACGGTATATATTTCTAATGTTTTTGGTTATTACAAAGCCGTTAACTTTGAATTCTGTTAACTCGGGCATTGATGGAGTACTATTTTTTCAGGAACACCTTGTTTTCTTATTATTAATCTCTGCATTTATCGAGTGCATATATTATATAAATTATGACTCATTTAAATAAGACTAAAAAATAAATATAAAATGGTTCTTTGCAGAGGAGGTGAACTCCATTTATGTCCGACAATACAACCTTATAGTTTCATAGTTCCTAAAATTGAATACTAATAGTGTCTTGTTCAAGTTACTTATAATAAACATACATGCACAGTAATTTGCAATAATATCAACTATTGTGGCCGCCCAATCTATGTCGACATGATTTTACCCCACTCAGTCGTTACAAAAGTTCGCTTCGGGTGGATTTTGTCCATCGGGAGTGAATGTAGACTCTCATATTTTTTCATTTATTCTTTTATTCTCATTTTCATTCATGATATTTTTACAAATACTGATCTAAAAATTCTAAGACTGAGCAAGAGACGTACAGGTCTCTTAGGTTTTCTCAGTCGGTTGGGAAGATTTCTCTTTTCCAACCCCCAATTTTTTTTCTCACCATATTCACTGGTTTTTGATATGGAAAATTAAGATGATTCCGTTTCTTTCACTGAAAAATAGTTATGGTACAATTTCATTGACAAGCTCTGAATTCCTCAATTGTATAGAAATGATACTTTTAATTGACTCTTTGTACACATGGTTCACCATAAAGAAATTTAGTAAATATAGATATCCACACCCTACATACCAAATAATCTATCTCATACTTTTACTTTCTGTCGGTCCCCCAAATGTAACACAAGCAACATGACTATCACAGTTGTAACACACAATGTTCAAGGATTTAATTCCCCAAATAAAAGGAAAAAAGCGTTTTTACAATATAAAAAACTAAATGCCAAAATTATTCTGTTACAAGAAACACACTTCTTAAAAGACAACCACCCCACATTTTTCCACAAAGCATTTAACCAATCATTCTATACCACATCCCCTGCAAAGACTAAAGGAGTAGCGATCTTTATTCATCAATCCTTCCCCTTAGAAGTGCAACAAGTATATAAAGATCAAAACAGTAGATTCATTATCATTAAAGGTATGCTATCAGGTAGAGAATTAACAATAGCCAATGTATATGCACCAAATGAAACACAAACATCTTTTTTCATAGAATTTTTTAATACCCTGCAACGATACCACTCACCACATATCATTTTAGGAGGAGACTTCAACTCAGTAGTGCAACCCAATCTAGACCGTAGTACACAAAACCCAAATTCAAAAACATTCTCAAAAACTACCATCACTCATTTAAACGATATACAATTAATTGATACATGGAGAGCGCTAAATATAGGAGCACGTGAATATTCCTTTTTTTCACACCCACATAAGTCTTATTCGCGTATAGACTACATTTTTTGCACCCCAATCATCTTAGCGAACACTCAAGATGCCTCGATACACCCATGTGTTTGGTCAGACCATCACATTACCTCTTTTAGTACGAAATTCATTGGTCTCACCTCCACACCATATTCATGGAGACTTAATGAATCCTTGCTGACAGATCCCATTCATCAACAAGAAATAGCTACAGCCATAAAAGAATATTTTACAATAAACTCTACCCCAGATATTTCTCCCACTTCATTATGGCTAGCTCATAAAGCTGTATTAAGAGGCAAACTTATCAATCTTTCAGCGCAGTGTAACAAGATTAAATGGGAAAAAATTCACTCCCTAACTAAAGATCTCCATCACTTATATAAAGATCATGCCACAACCCATGACCCAGACATCTATAATAGGATCTCCCAAAAACGCAATGAACTAGACTCATTACTCTCATTTAAAGCGGAGAAAGCTCTCCGCTGGTCTAAAGCAAAATTCTTTTTATCAAGTAATACATACTCAACAATGTTTGCCCGCAAACTTAACCAAACAATAAAACCCACTCATGTTTATAAACTTAAGAATAACACAAATCAACTGATCACACACCCTCAAGAAATAATGTCTATATTTAAAAAATTTTATGCAGACCTTCTCTCAGCTCCAACCTCATCAATCCCACCCTCGTCGGTATCCTGGTTAGACAATATACCCTTTCCCAAATTAAGCCCTTCACAAACAGATATTTTAAATGCACCATGCACAGAAGAGGAAATTCTTCAGATTATTAACTCTCTTAAGAGAAATTCAGCCCCAGGCCCAGACGGATTTTCCTCATTTTATTATAAACAATTCCGACAACATTTAATCCCGTATTTAACAAAACTATATAACGTCATTCTTAAAGGAAATCAATTCCCAGAGGAAATGTTACTTGCTAACATGTCCCTTATCCCAAAACCAAATAAAGACCACACATTACCCCAAAATTATAGACCAATTTCAGTAATTAACAATGATCTTAAGATATTCAGTAAACTATTAGCAAACAGATTAGCTTTAATAATCCCTTCCCTGATTTCTCCTTATCAATCCGGATTCATTCCTGGTAGACAAATTACCGATAATATAAGACTTGTAACAAACATAAAACAAGACGCAAACATCAATTCCCGGTCAGTCCTATTATTAAGCCTCGATATTAACAAGGCATTTGATAGCGTCTCTTGGAGCTACCTTGATATGGTTTTAAAAAGATATGGTTTTGTTGGGGAGTTTATTCATGCATTTCATGCACTCTATCATAACCCTTCTACAAGGATTAGACTGCCAGGATGTAATTCAGAGTTTTTCAGGGTGGGTAGAGGTACGAGACAAGGTTGCCCACTTTCCCCCTTGCTATTCGCCCTTGCGATCGAACCCTTAGCCACCGCAATATTAATGCACCCAGATATCAAAGGTTATAAGACCAACGGTAACACCTACAAACTAAGTATGTATGCGGATGACATGATCTTATTCCTTACACAACCCAACATAACACTACCAAATCTATTACATACACTGAAAACCTTTGCAACACTCTCGGGTCTAACAGTAAATGTCTCTAAATCAACAGGTATGCCTATAAATATTTCCCAACCTCATTTAGATATCATACAATCCTCATTCAATTTCACCTGGGCAATGGAATCTCTCCCATACTTAGGTATCCACCTCACTCCGAACATTAAGAATATATCCTCTAAAAACTATCTACCACTGATGCAAAAATTGAGATTAATGATTAAGATGTGGAAATCGTTTAAAATATCCTTTCTGGGTAGGGTCACAGCAATTAAAATGACAATTCTGCCAAAGATATTATACCTTTTCAGAGCACTTCCCATTAGACTAAATAAAACAATGATAACCACATTTCAGACAGACATCAATAAATTTATCTGGCAAGATTCTCACCCACGTTTTTCTAGATTGGTATTATATAGATCACAAAGAGGTGGCGGTCTGGGCCTACCAGATTTCTGGTTATACTATTTAGCTGCCAGGTGGTCTCAAAACGCACAATGGCACATTCACAACTCTAAAGTTCCATGGGTTAAATTTGAACAGGACTCAATTAAACCTTATTCCATCTCAGGGATCTTGTGGGGCAATAGGATCTCAAATTACACCCTAGATAATCTTAACCAAATAGTCTCACAATAATACCGACTTTGGAAATTACACAACAAAACATACAAACTTATCTCTAACACACCCCCACTCGCTTCTTTCATAGGTGACCCAAAATTTTCCCCATACCTTCAAAACACAGAAGAATTCAGGTGGTGGATTGACAACAATCTGACATTCCTCTCTAAATTTATTGAAAACACCTCCATCACCGCATTCTCATCACTTAAAGACAGATACCAGATTCCCAATAATGAACTCGGTAAATTCCTTCAAATTAGACATTTTTATAACAAATACTTCCTAACGAAAGAGACAACCCCACCAACATTCTATGAGAACATTTGCCTGAAGTCACCCAGAAGATCAGGACTGATATCAGAAATATATTCTAACCTAATTAACAACAATAGACATGATAAAATACCCTATATGCAGAAATGGGAACAGGAATATAATATCACTCTTTCAATAGAGAACTGGGAAGACAGTATAAATAACATGCATAAATGTACAAGATCTCTTACAATCAGAGAGACGGCAGTTAAACTACTCACAAGATGGTATTATACCCCAGTTAAAATCCACACTATTTTCCCCACAACATCCCCATCTTGTTTTAGAGGTTGCTTATCCACAGGTTCATTCTCTCACATCTTTTGGGATTGTGAGAAAGTCTCAAATATATGGAAACAACTAGAAAAATTTGCTTCTAAAATCTCCGATAACATAATTCGACTCACTCCCCAAAACTGTCTATTATTTTTCTCAGTCCCTGGGCTACCTATACACCAAATGAGACTTATCCATACAATATGTGTAGCAATACACTGGTTGATCGCATATCATTGGAAATCACCAACGATACCTCTGACACATTTGAAAACTAGAATTAATAATATAAATCTCATGGAAAAAATATTTCACACAGTACACAATACGTATCATTTATACGATAAAAAATGGAACCCATGGTTTAACCACTCCAATCATTTCTTCGATTCAGAATAATGTTACCTCTCAGAGACTTCAATAAAGATGATATTTTTCGATACTAAAACTATATTACTAATTAACATTTAATAAAAATTTCTTTCAAATATTGAATACATTATGACAATATAACATATTTGTAATTTTCTTTAATATATTTTCATGACATATGTAAACAACTTTTTTGTACCAATGTTTTTACACTCAATAAAAGTTTGTAAACAAAAAAAAAAATTAGATAAAAAGCAATTCAGATCGATGTCCACATTCAATCCTCTAGGAACCAGACTCCCTAAACGGTATATCCATTTAGTTTCGTTCTGAGAAACTTTTATTCTTTTATTGCCTCCTCTCCAATGGTCTTTGATCAGATCTATACCGTAAAAAATTAATCCTGTGGGGTTCCTATTGTGGACTTCATCGAAATGCCTAGACAGGTTGTGCTTTGGAAAGCCTTTTTTAATGTTGTTGATATGTTCCCCAATCCTGACGCGGAGAGGCCTAGTGGTTCTTCCCACATACTGTAGCCGACACGGACATTCAATCACGTATGTGACGTGGGTACTTTCGCAGGTGATCAATTCCCTGATTTGGTACTCTTTGCCTCCTCTTGACTTAAAGGATAGCTTTCTCTTTGGTTGTCTTTTACTCACACGACAGGGTAGACACCTGTGGCACCTATAGAAACCTTTCATTTCGGGGAACAATTTAACCGTTTTAGGTGGGTCGATCACATTGTGCACCAACTGATTCCTCAGGTTAGGGGCCTTTCTGTAAATAAATCTTGGTTTTCTTGGAAGTATCTTCACCAAGGTTCTATCGGATTTTAAAATAGGCCAATATTTTCTAAAAATGTGTTCGACCGAACGATATTGATTATTAAAACCAGTGATAAAAGCCATATCCATCTTGCTATGGTTGTCAATTTTCTCTTTTTTTCTTAATAGGAGATCACGGTCTAGGCCCCCTATTTCCAGCTTTTGCTTCATTAAAGGTTCTTTCTGGTATCCTTTATCGATAAACTTTTTAATTAAGGTATCAGCTTGTGCGTAGTAGTCGTCTATCCTGTGGCAGTTTCTTCGTAGCCTCATTAGTTGGCCTTTCGGGATATTCTGTTTCCATTTCGGATGATGGCAGCTTGATGTTGGTATATAACCATTGCGATCTGTGGTTTTAAAAAAAGTTCTAGTGTGTAGTTCGTTACTTTCTTTAAAAATCTGTACGTCTAAGTAGTCTATCTCTTGGGGATCGCATTTCCCACTGAAGGAGATGCCGTATTTATTTTGATTCATTGCTCTTAGGAACTCCTGAAATGATTCTACCGTGCCCCTCCACACTATGATCACGTCGTCAATATAGCGACGGTAGAATTCAATCTCCAGGCGTAGGTTCTTGTATATGTTCTCTTCTTCCCACATGTCCATGAATAAATTCGCCACGCTCGGGGCGTATCTGGCTCCCATGGCGACGCCCTTAGTTTGGACATAGTAGTCCTTCTGGTACCAAAAATAATTACTTTCCATTGCTAATTTCAAGGCTTCCAAAATAAAGTTAATCTGTTCCTGTTTGAGACTGGCATCTTTATGAAGTGCCTTCTCCACTCCTTTTAGGCCATGTTTTTGTATAATACTAGTATATAAGGAGTTCACGTCTATAGTCGCTAGGAGGCAGTCTTCAGCCCCAGTTATATTTTTTAGTTCATTGATCAATTGCGTACTGTCCTTTAAATACGACCTCCCTTTGGTTACCATTGGCTTTAGGAAACAATCAATGTATTCCCCCAATCTGGAGAACAGGGAGTTGATTCCACTTATAATCGGTCTTCCTGGGGGTTTCTCCAACCGCTTATGCACTTTTGGTAAGTGGTATATGACTGGTGTCCTTGTGGATTCACTAATCAAATATTTGGCTTCTTTCTTATTTAAAATTCCTCTATCTTTCCCTTTCTTGATGAGAGCTTTCAATTCTTTACTGTAAATTTGTTTGGGGTTTCCTTTGAGTTTCTTATAGGTGTTTTCCACTCTAAGGAGGTTCTTCATTTCTTCCTCGTAGTCTTTTTTCCTTAGTATGACCAGCCCGCCCCCTTTGTCTGCGGGGCGTATGACTACTTCTTTTCTTTTTCCGATTTCCTTAATTGTTCTCCATACATTTCTCCTTTTGGGATTCTTAATTTCAAGTTTCGCCAGGTCACTCTCCACCATCTTCTTAAAAGCGTTCATACACTGGTCACCCGGAACTTTCGGATTGAAGATCGAATTATTCCTAAGGTTGGTGTGTACAAAACTGGATGGTTCTTCTGCTGGTTTCTTATCCTTATTTAGGGTATAGTGTTTTTTTATTCTTAATTTGCGCATAAATTTCTGCAGGTCGATAAAAACTTCAAACTTGTCAACATTCTTGTCTGGTGCAAATTTTAATCCTAAATCTAAAACTTTCAATTCCTCATCAGTAAAAACAGCATCACTCAAATTAAAAATTCCTTCTCCTAATATTCTCTTCTCCTTTTTCTTCTTCTTTCCTCCTCGCTTTCCTCTTGCCTGTAACCTCTTTCTGTATCTCTTAGATCTTGATCTGATTCTCTGCCGGGGTTCCTGTTCAGTCCATTCCTTGTCTGCTGTGGATGTCCGTAAGTGCCAGAGTTCCTTTGTTGTGGACGTACGTAAGTCCCTGTATCCCTTTGTTCTCTGTATGTGGGTGGACCCCAATGTCTCTGGAAGTCTCTGTTGGTCTCTGGTTGGTCTTTCCAACCCTGCCTCCTGTATGGGGGTCGTGCTTTCCATCTTCCAGGTGGGCCACCCCTGTGAAAATCCCTATGTTCCCTAGGGGACACTCTAGGATAGGGGTTGTTATAGGTACCATGGTAACTCCTTTCTCTTAAGGGTGAGTACCTGTTACGGGTAGGGATACTATATCTTGGAGTGGCTGGGGATCTTCCATACCCAGGTTCTGGGGGGTGTCCTTCCCTCCCCCTCATCCTAGGGCCGTTATTTCGGTCATTAGGTGTGCGTGGTGAGTCAATACATCTGACAGTGGGGGTATGTTCAAATCTGGTTTGTCTTATGTTCTCCAATATTTCTTCCTCCCCTACTGGACTCTCATCCATAGAGTCCACATCTTCTTCGTTGCTCAATTCATCTACTTCTTCTTGCCACTTATAGACCCTTTTATTTGCGTAATCTAGAACATCTCTCCTAAATTTTTTCTGTTTCTTGGTTTGTATTTCCACATCATATTTTTTTATAATATCTTGTAATTCTTTATCCTTATCCTTGTATTCTTGTTGCCCAACAAACGGATGTAGCAAGTTCTTAATCTCAGTGATCTTTTCCTCTACTTTTCTTAATTTAAAATGCCTCCTTGCTAATATTTTTTGCAAAAGCTCGTTCTCACAGCCTAAGAAAAATGAATACCATTCTTCATTTAGGGAGGCATCATCAATACCATCATTTGGGCTCAAATCCCACCTCAACCTTCTAGGTGTGATTTTCTCTTTCACATACATCTCAAGAGTAACAATATCCCACCACACCCTCAGCTGTTTTTCCAGGGTGTGCCGCAGCTGTTTCAACAGCCCATTCATGTCTTGACTGTTATTGACATGTTCTTGGTTAAAAATCCCTCTTATATCAATCTTCCTGTTAGACATATACCCAAATATGTCCATAGCTGCAGATCAGTAATTAGCGCCCGTAGGAGCCAAATAATGTTTCTATGGTCAGTGGATCCGCGCTACAGGCTATACTTGCAACTGCAGCCCCCCTATGTAGGCAGAGGGCACCAACGTGTACCCTCAAAAAGTGGGTCTAAAAAATATAGATACAGGGAGTGGCGCTGTGCATGAGGGAATAGATGGCATATAATAATTGTCTAATGATTATGATTTATGTGTCTATGAGACATATTAAGGAGAACGATAAAAAAATTTGGAAAAAAATATATATATATCCCACATGTGGATCGTGTAGTGCTAATAAGAAAGTTTGGATGCAAGTGGGTGTTCAATACAGCCTTAATCTCATAACCCAATAAACGCTGGTGATTTCTAATGGTGTTATATGATGTGCATTAATAAGTGCCAGAATGCCAAGTGTAGTCCAATTAAGTGTTCCAGCCCCTGCTGGGATGAGCTACAAGTGATATATATAAAGGAGGGGGTATCTACAACCCTCTAAAGTGCAGTGCCAAGAAATTAAATTAAATTGCTATAAAAGTAGAAATGTATAAAGAAATTGTAAATATGTATATAGAGTATATTTATAAGTGATATATAATAAATGTGGGATGCAGAATAAAGATAGTAATTAATAAATTAATTGATAGTAGCACAAATAGATAGCAGCATAAGATCACATGTGAAAACGCAAGTAAAAGTAAATATCCAGTAAATTGTTAAAAAAGTTCATGTATTATCTTCCACCCGACGACCTCCAGAATTTCTAATGACACAATCCCCCTGATGTGATTCCACTCACCGGAACGCTACACCCCTGCAGGGGTATAAGCATAAGATGTTTCAATTCCAACCGATCCGATCCGGATGCCGATCGAGTCCTTGTGTGGTGATATCCTCTCGCCTATAATTCCCCAGTCCAGGTCAGCCTCTCCAACAGAGCAGGGAAAAGGGGGAAGTTGATGATCCCCTAGTGCGATCCTATCTCCAGCCGGACATCCGCTCCAAGGATATTATATGGAATAAAGAAGTTGTATCCACATAGCGTAACTCCTTTTTAAAAAGTTTATTTAGTAATATAAATTCATACAGTCCAATAAAGCGGAGTTAATTTCAAGGAATGAATTAAAAAGAGTAGGGAGCGTGCAAGCTCACTGGCTCCCCTTGCTATCCCGGGACGCAGCGTTGTTCGCAGCTACCGCTTGCGTTCCACCGGTCAGCTAGCAGAAACCACAGCGGCAAGAAGTGACGTTGTGCGTACCAAGATAGTCCCGCCTTACGCGTTTCGTCACACGGACGTCATCGGAGGCGCTGCCATCTTGGTCCTCTCAACGCCTTATATCTGGGTGCAGTACGTGCCAAGGCCAATCCCACGTCGAGTGCCAATTGACGGACAGAACGTAGGGCCAATCGAAAAATCGCTCAATTACGGAGATGAGAGTTAAACCTTATTCGCTTTCAACCTCGTTATACCAGAGGGAAATAGTTCATAGTATATGAACGGGTGACATCTCCTTGAGCGCCATCTAGTGGAAAAATTATAATTGAATGGCGGCCATGGGGGAATGTATTTTGCAAACCAGATATTAGCCGGTAAACCTATTTTACAGCATATTTCGTCACATTCAGATAGCTTAAGCCAAAAAGAGGTGATATAAATATATTAGTTCTCATTTCCTCAGGAGGTATATATTAGAATTGAGTTTGAGCAGGAAATAGAAATTATGTACATAAAAAATATATATAATAAAATAAATCAGTTTAAAAATGTGCTGCTAGGATTGAGAATGAAACTAAAAACTACTCCATAGAAATATATTAAATTATCAGTATATGAAATATGTAAAAGTCCCAGAATAAAAATAAATCAGTTAAAAAGTGCAATTAGTAGGATTGAAAGTGGAATAAAACCTACTGCATAAAAATTTCTTTCGTACTTATTATGCATCGCAAACATAAGTATTGTGTGTACAAGGCAAGTATGAACTGGGAGGGGGGAATCTACCATGCATATGAGAAACAGAGCCCCCCTACAACCCATTGGAAAGTTAATCTATACACTTAGTTTTAAAATTACTAAAGCATAGGGAAAAATTGTGGTGCAGGGGATGCAGAAATAAGTTAAGGACGTATAGAAAAACCCTATTCAAAATTGAATAGGAAAATTATTAACAGTAATTTTAGGAGTAGGATAGAGCAATTTTAAATATTAAGATAGTAATATTAGGAGTGGGATAAAGCAATTTTAAAGGATTTTAAAAGATAATAGAATATGGACACCCGCTTAAAAATTAGATAAAAAGCAATTCAGATCGATGTCCACATTCAATCCTCTAGGAACCAGACTCCCTAAACGGTATATCCATTTAGTTTCGTTCTGAGAAACTTTTATTCTTTTATTGCCTCCTCTCCAATGGTCTTTGATCAGATCTATACCGTAAAAAATTAATCCTGTGGGGTTCCTATTGTGGACTTCATCGAAATGCCTAGACAGGTTGTGCTTTGGAAAGCCTTTTTTAATGTTGTTGATATGTTCTCCAATCCTGACGCGGAGAGGCCTAGTGGTTCTTCCCACATACTGTAGCCGACACGGACATTCAATCACGTATGTGACGTGGGTACTTTCGCAGGTGATCAATTCCCTGATTTGGTACTCTTTGCCTCCTCTTGACTTAAAGGATAGCTTTCTCTTTGGTTGTCTTTTACTCACACGACAGGGTAGACACCTGTGGCACCTATAGAAACCTTTCATTTCGGGGAACAATTTAACCGTTTTAGGTGGGTCGATCACATTGTGCACCAACTGATTCCTCAGGTTAGGGGCCTTTCTGTAAATAAATCTTGGTTTTCTTGGAAGTATCTTCACCAAGGTTCTATCGGATTTTAAAATAGGCCAATATTTTCTAAAAATGTGTTCGACCGAACGATATTGATTATTAAAACCAGTGATAAAAGCCATATCCATCTTGCTATGGTTGTCAATTTTCTCCTTTTTTCTTAATAGGAGATCACGGTCTAGGCCCCCTATTTCCAGCTTTTGCTTCATTAAAGGTTCTTTCTGGTATCCTTTATCGATAAACTTTTTAATTAAGGTATCAGCTTGTGCGTAGTAGTCGTCTATCCTGTGGCAGTTTCTTCGTAGCCTCATTAGTTGGCCTTTCGGGATATTCTGTTTCCATTTCGGATGATGGCAGCTTGATGTTGGTATATAACCATTGCGATCTGTGGTTTTAAAAAAAGTTCTAGTGTGTAGTTTGTTACTTTCTTTAAAAATCTGTACGTCTAAGTAGTCTATCTCTTGGGGATCGCATTTCCCACTGAAGGAGATGCCGTATTTATTTTGATTCATTGCTCTTAGAAACTCCTGAAATGATTCTACTGTGCCCCTCCACACTATGATCACGTCGTCAATATAGCGACGGTAGAATTCAATCTCCGGGCGTAGGTTCTTGTATATGTTCTCTTCTTCCCACATGTCCATGAATAAATTCGCCACGCTCGGGGCGTATCTGGCTCCCATGGCGACGCCCTTAGTTTGGACATAGTAGTCCTTCTGGTACCAAAAATAATTACTTTCCATTGCTAATTTCAAGGCTTCCAAAATAAAGTTAATCTGTTCCTGTTTGAGACTGGCATCTTTATGAAGTGCCTTCTCCACTCCATTTAGGCCATGTTTTTGTATAATACTAGTATATAAGGAGTTCACGTCTATAGTCGCTAGGAGGTAGTCTTCAGCCCCAGTTATATTTTTTAGTTCATTGATCAATTGCGTACTGTCCTTTAAATACGACCTCCCTTTGGTTACCATTGGCTTTAGGAAACAATCAATGTATTCCCCCAATCTGGAGAACAGGGAGTTGATTCCACTTATAATCGGTCTTCCTGGGGGTTTCTCCAACCGCTTATGCACTTTTGGTAAGTGGTATATGACTGGTGTCCTTGTGGATTCACTAATCAAATATTTGGCTTCTTTCTTATTTAAAATTCCTCTATCTTTCCCTTTCTTGATGAGAGCTTTCAATTTTTTACTGTAAATTTGTTTGGGGTTTCCTTTGAGTTTCTTATAGGTGTTTTCCACTCTAAGGAGGTTCTTCATTTCTTCCTCGTAGTCTTTTTTCCTTAGTATGACCAGCCCGCCCCCTTTGTCTGCGGGGCGTATGACTACTTCTTTTCTTTTTCCGATTTCCTTAATTGTTCTCCATACATTTCTCCTTTTGGGATTCTTAATTTCAAGTTTCGCCAGGTCACTCTCCACCATCTTCTTAAAAGCGTTCATACACTGGTCACCCGGAACTTTCGGATTGAAGATCGAATTATTCCTAAGGTTGGTGTGTACAAAACTGGATGGTTCTTCTGCTGGTTTCTTATCCTTATTTAGGGTATAGTGTTTTTTTATTCTTAATTTGCGCATAAATTTCTGCAGGTCGATAAAAACTTCAAACTTGTCAACATTCTTGTCTGGTGCAAATTTTAATCCTAAATCTAAAACTTTCAATTCCTCATCAGTAAAAACAGCATCACTCAAATTAAAAATTCCTTCTCCTAATATTCTCTTCTCCTTTTTCTTCTTCTTTCCTCCTCGCTTTCCTCTTGCCTGTAACCTCTTTCTGTATCTCTTAGATCTTGATCTGATTCTCTGCCGGGGTTCCTGTTCAGTCCATTCCTTGTCTGCTGTGGATGTCCGTAAGTGCCAGAGTTCCACTTTCAATCCTACTAATTGCACTTTTTAACTGATTTATTTTTATTCTGGGACTTTTACATATTTCATATACTGATAATTTAATATATTTCTATGGAGTAGTTTTTAGTTTCATTCTCAATCCTACCAGCACATTTTTAAACTGATTTATTTTTATTTTTATTTTTATTATATATATTTTTTATGTACATAATTTCTATTTCCTTCTCAAACTCAATTCTAATATATACCTCCTGAGGAAATGAGAACTAATATATTTATATCACCTCTTTTTGGCTTAAGCTATCTGAATGTGACGAAATATGCTGTAAAATAGGTTTACCGGCTAATATCTGGTTTGCAAAATACATTCCCCCATGGCCGCCATTCAATTATAATTTTTCCACTAGATGGCGCTCAAGGAGATGTCACCCGTTCATATACTATGAACTATTTCCCTCTGGTATAACGAGGTTGAAAGCGAATAAGGTTTAACTCTCATCTCCGTAATTGAGCGATTTTTCGATTGGCCCTACGTTCTGTCCGTCAATTGGCACTCGACGTGGGATTGGCCTTGGCACGTACTGCACCCAGATATAAGGCGTTGAGAGGACCAAGATGGCAGCGCCTCCGATGACGTCCGTGTGACGAAACGCGTAAGGCGGGACTATCTTGGTACGCACAACGTCACTTCTTGCCGCTGTGGTTTCTGCTAGCTGACCGGTGGAACGCAAGCGGTAGCTGCGAACAACGCTGCGTCCCGGGATAGCAAGGGGAGCCAGTGAGCTTGCACGCTCCCTACTCTTTTTAATTCATTCCTTGAAATTAACTCCGCTTTATTGGACTGTATGAATTTATATTACTAAATAAACTTTTTAAAAAGGAGTTACGCTATGTGGATACAACTTCTTTATTCCATATAATATCCTTGGAGCGGATGTCCGGCTGGAGATAGGATCGCACTAGGGGATCATCAACTTCCCCCTTTTCCCTGCTCTGTTGGAGAGGCTGACCTGGACTGGGGAATTATAGGCGAGAGGATATCACCACACAAGGACTCGATCGGCATCCGGATCGGATCGGTTGGAGTTGAAACATCTTATGCTTATACCCCTGCAGGGGTGTAGCGTTCCGGTGAGTGGAATCACATCAGGGGGATTGTGTCATTAGAAATTCTGGAGGTCGTCGGGTGGAAGATAATACATGAACTTTTTTAACAATTTACTGGATATTTACTTTTACTTGCGTTTTCACATGTGATCTTATGCTGCTATCTATTTGTGCTACTATCAATTAATTTATTAATTACTATCTTTATTCTGCATCCCACATTTATTATATATCACTTATAAATATACTCTATATACATATTTACAATTTCTTTATACATTTCTACTTTTATAGCAATTTAATTTAATTTCTTGGCACTGCACTTTAGAGGGTTGTAGATACCCCCTCCTTTATATATATCACTTGTAGCTCATCCCAGCAGGGGCTGGAACACTTAATTGGACTACACTTGGCATTCTGGCACTTATTAATGCACATCATATAACACCATTAGAAATCACCAGCGTTTATTGGGTTATGAGATTAAGGCTGTATTGAACACCCACTTGCATCCAAACTTTCTTATTAGCACTACACGATCCACATGTGGGATATATATATATTTTTTCCCAAATTTTTTTATCGTTCTCCTTAATATGTCTCATAGACACATAAATCATAATCATTAGACAATTATTATATGCCATCTATTCCCTCATGCACAGCGCCACTCCCTGTATCTATATTTTTTAGACCCACTTTTTGAGGGTACACGTTGGTGCCCTCTGCCTACATAGGGGGGCTGCAGTTGCAAGTATAGCCTGTAGCGCGGATCCACTGACCATAGAAACATATGTTGCTTTCTGCCCCAAATGTCATTCATTGGACTTCCACGTGGGCATCCAAGTTGTCAGTCATTTAAAAACCTCCCAGCTGTCAGTGTAGATAGTGACATGGGAAGAAGGATCCTCCTGAAGAGTCATCACCACAGCTTTCAACTCTGCATACTGACTGGACCCTCCAATTCCGGTCTCCTGCAGGACTGTGTCTGTACTTGGGTTGTAGGCTGCTGCTGTTCATTTACGTCCAGACGAGGTGGCTGAACCATCAGTGAACCACGCTGACTCTTTCATGTCTTCTGATAGAGACTCAAAGGGTGGAGCCTCTTGAATGGGGGATGACTGCAGCACAAGAATTTCTTCTTCTGGCCGGGTGCTGGTAAAAGTGACAAGCCCAGCCAACTGTTTTGAAATGTCTCTAACATCCCCAGCTGCAATACCCCCTCTTTCTTGAAGGTCAGTGACTTTCATCAGTGACTGGTTCTGGGCTACAGCTGCCCTAGTGGTCAGTCCATTATCCAGCCTCTCATACAACGAATACAGGACCGATATCTGACTAAGAGGAGGCAGATATACATTGACAATAATGTACTTCGTATTGTAGATGGTTAACACTAACATAATATATTTCCCCTGGGGATCCAAAGAAACATCTTGAATCACACATGGTATACATTTGCTAATCAGAATAGACACCCCCACGGGAGTATGAGGAATAAGTTGCATGAAGCGCTCTCTGCACCCATGGCTTCCTAAGAGCCAGGGCCCTGCTACCCATCAGGTGCGTCTCTTGCAACAACACTATGTGAGGATTATGCATTTTTAAATATTGGAACAGCAATGATCTTTTATACTTGGAGATTAGCCCCCTGACATACCATGACAGAATGGTCAGAGATTCGGTATCCGAGTTAGCCATCATGGAATGCCATAAGGGAACAGGAGTAGAATGAAACCAGCAAGCCATTGCATGTGAAAATACCCATTTTTAGTATAAACAGGTCATTTCAGTCTTGAGCTGATGGAACGTTTGAGCAGCAGAATATATATGTGGGATTTTAAAACAGAAAAACTCCTCTCCCCAAAATTATAACATCCATACACCATATAAACCAAGCCCAGTGGCCAAAAAAAGAGGCAAAGTGCCAAAAAAAAAAAAATCGATGTAGGGCTTTTTCCCATAACAGACAAACAAATGAAACCTTCGGGTCACTGGGACCCCTGGAAGCCCTGCACACAGGGCCGTGGTAGATGAAGCACTAACCGAGCTTGTAGTTTAATCTCTGAACTTTAAACTTCAATACCAACAGAAATTGCCTACGTGAGGCTCAAAGTTCCAGGGAATTCTCTGATGATGTCTGGCCTGTAACAGCAGGTGAGGGTGGGGGAACGTGTGTCTCATCACATCTGGTAGGAGATCGGATATTCCCTAGATGCCCGACGTGGGCACACTGTCCTCGGGAAGATGTGTTGATTTATTTTGCTGTAGCTCCGATTAGTTAGGATCAGGTGAGAACAGGAGAGTACATTGCCCCAATTAGGGGGGTGAGCCGCACCAGTCCCCCACCATGGGAGGGACCCGCGGTGAGACCCCAATAGCAACAGGAGTCAACAAGTGGAAGGTTAGCCTACCCCCCAGTGCAAGCACATGCCCAGAGGGCATCCGGGCAGTCCCGCTAGGTGGCCACAGGAATAGAGGAGGATGGTAGACAGCTGGGTAGATGAGTCCCCCTGTATGGCCCCTCCACGGGAGAGCAGCAATTCACCACTCTTTGTAATATACTGGATTAAGCCAACAGCCATGGAACATAAACAAACAGACCTTGGAACAAAAAAACAACATCCACAACAGGATTGTAGATTGGAGAATAAGCACTAGTGTTACTGCAAAGATAGCAGCCAGGTGCCTACTTCATCGGGGATTCAAAAAACTTCACCGAACTGCCATGTTCCACGTGAACCAGGAAGTGCCGGTAAAGGGCATTTCTCGGTTCGCGCTGACAGGGAGAGCCGATCGGCGGCTCTCCCTGTCAGAGGGGGGTCTGTGCTGATAATCAGCACATTGATTATCAGCACAGCCCCCTCAGATGTGCCACAACACCTTTTAAAATGTGCCCATAAGCTGTCAGTCAGTGCCCCATAAAAACACAGCTAACAGTGCCCATCAAAGTGCCAATCAGTGCCCATATTAGTGCTAATCAGTGCCCACCACAGTGCCAGTCAGTGCCCATCTCAGTGCCCAGCAGTAAAACCTGTCAGTACCTCAACATCAGTGTTGCCCATCAGTGCCAATCAGTGCTGCCTGTCAGTGCCCATCAGTGCCTCCAGTCAGTGCCCATCAGTGCCGCCAGTCAGTGCCCATCAATGCTGCCAGTCAGTGCCCATCAGTGCTGCCAGTCAGTGCTCATCAGTGCTGCCAGTCAGTGCCCATCAGTGCCGCCAGTCAGTGCCCATCAGTGCCGCCTATCAGTGCCGCCTATTGGTGACCATCAGTGCTGCATATCAGTGCCGCCTATCAGTGCCCACCAATTCTATATATCAGTGCATCCTCATCAGTGCCAACTTATCAGTGCCCGTCAGTGAAGGAGAAAACAAAATTTTATAACAGAAACGAAGAAAAACTTTTTTTTTTTTTAAATGTAGGGCTGCGGAAATTAATGATTAATTCCTCAATTTATCGTAAATTTTTTTGAGCGATCAAATTTTTTTTGATTGGTAGGCTGCCTGCCCTGGGGCCGCATTGGGCCAAGCTGTGGCTGCAGCGCAGCGCTCCACTCCCTCCTCCTCCACTATATGTCATACACAGTCTGCGGGCATCTCCCGCTGTGTGTCTCCGAGCATGTGATAGACGCAGTGTTCTGTCTATCACACAAGCTGATCCAGGAGGGCGGGACTTTTCGCACAGCGCGGCCAAAGTTTTCACACTCAGCTCCGAGACACACAGCGGGAGATGCCCGCAGACTGTGTAATCCAGGCACTGACTACAGTGAGGCTGCGATTATGATCACGGTGAGACTGCATTATGGGCATGGTGAGACTGCATTATGGGCACGGTGAGACTGCATTATGGGCACGGTGAGGCTGCCATTATAGGCATGGCGAGGCTGCGATTATGGGCACGGTGAGATGGCATTATGGGCACGGTGAGACAGCATTATGGACACGGTGAGACAGCATTATGGCAAGGTGAGGCTGCGATTATAGGCATGGCGAGGCTGCGATTTTGGTCATGGCGAGGCTGCGATTATGGGCATGATGAGGCTGTGATTATGGGCATGGTAAGTCTGAGATTATGGGCACGGTGAGACTGCATTATGGGCACGGTAAGGCTGCGATTGAAAATAATTACCACCGCTCCGGACAATCCAATCTGAAGTCTCTTATCTTCCACTATGCAATGAAGAAGAGAGCCCGAGGTGCTGGCGATTGCTGGTATAATTGTATTCATGCGGAAAAGATCTAGACAGCCGCACACTGAGATGGGCAAAATAAAATCTTCTTTATTCAAAACATGGAATAAAACAGAACATGACACCGCTGGAGCAATACAGCTTAGCCGCTGACGCGTTTTACTGGCTGAATGCTTACTCAAGGCTGCGATTATGGGCACGGTGAGACTGCGGGTATGGGCATGGTAAGGCCCACATCAATGCATTTTTGTGCCTCTGCGTTTTTGGAAAGGGTTGGGGACTTTTCTTCCCGCAAAATGCAGCGTTTTGCATGTAATAGAATTCAATGGACCAGCATCCAAAACGAAAGTACTGCGATTTGCAGTTTTTACATTTTTTACACTGTATATAGCTGGTTGCTAAAAGGGGCCGGGAAGTTGGCCGCCGCGTCCTTAACAGCCGATGAGTCATCTGGCTTCCCGCTCAATGTAAAAAAAAAATCATGAAAAAAACAGCGTGGGGTCCCCCCCAGGTCCTTGAGTCTAGTATGGATTCAGAGGGGACACCCCACACACCAATTTTTTTTTTAAAAATGGCGTGGGGGTCCTCCCAAAATCCATACCAGACCCTTATCCGAGCATGCAGCCCGGCAGGTCAGGAAAGGGAGGGGACGAGCGAGCGCCCCCCTCCTGAACCAAACCAGGCCGCATGCCCTCAACGTGGGGGGATGGGTGCTTAGAGGCGGGGGGGCTCTGCGCCATTGGGCAAGGGTTGTCCAGAAGAGGCCCTTGCCCCAAAGCACCCTTCCCCCCATGTTGAGGGCATGTGGCCTGGTATGGTTCAGGGGGGGGGGGGGCGTTCGCTCGTCCCCTCCCTTTCCTGACCTGCCGGGCTGCATGCTCGGATAATGGTCTGGTATGGATTTTGGGAGGACTCCCACGCCATTTTTTAAAATGGAAGAACCAGAAGAAGATGAAGGAAGATAGAAGAAAGAAGAAAGAAGAAGCATTTAAATAAAGGAATTGTCAAAAACTGTCTCTTGTCATTTTTAACATTTTTGACAGTTTTTTAGTGAAATGGTAGGGGTACTTTTGTACCTCCTTACCATTTCACACGGGGGGGGGTGGGATCTGGGGGTCCCCTTGTTAAAGGGGGCTTCCAGATTCCGATAAGCCCCCCGCCCGCAGACCCCCACAACCACTGGCCAGGGTTGTGAGGATGAGGCCCTTGTCCTCATCAACATGGGGACAAGGTGTTTTGGGGGGCTACCCCAAAGCACCCTCCCAATGTTGAGGGCATGTGGCCTGGTACGGTTCAGGAGGGGGGGGTGCTCTCTCGTCCCCCCCTCTTTTCCGGCGGCCTGCCAGGTTGCGTGCTCAGATAAGGGTCTGGTATGGATTCTTGGGTGGACCCCACGCCGTTCTTTTTTTTTTGGCGCGGGGTTCCCCTTAAAATTCGTACCAGACCTGAAGGGTCTGGTATGAAATTTAGGGGGCCCCCACGTCATTTTTTTTTTTTTTTTGGCCGGGGTTCCCCTTAATATCCATACCAGACCTGAAGGGCCTGGTATGGAATTTAGGCGGACCCCCACGTCTTTTTTTTTTTAAATTTTGGTTCGGGGTTCCCCTGTGGGGAATTCCCATGCTCCTGAAAAAACGGCCGTTTTTAAAACTTTTTTTTGCATTGATCCATGTCCCCTGGGGAAGGACCCAGGTCCCCAAACACTTTTTATGACAATAACTTGCATATAACCCTTTAAAATTAGCACTTTTGATTACTCATGATGTTCGTGTCCCATAGATTTTAACGGTGTTCGCGTGTTCGAACAAACTTTTTTCCTGTTCGCATGTTCTAGTGCGAACCGAACAGGGGGGTGTTCGGCTCATCCCTAGTTGCAATATAATTGGTTCATGAGGTCACATGGTTACAACTGCCAGGGCACGAGCTAATAGTAGTCATTTAAAGTGGTGTTCCGGCCGAAATTATACTTTTTAAATAAAAATACCCCTATAATACACAAACTTAATGTATTCTAGTGAAGTTAGTCTGTAAACAAAGGTCTGTTTTGTTAGTTTATAGCAGTAGTTTGTTATTTTATAAAATTACAGCAGGCCGTGGCCATCTTAAGTGTGGGCATCTGAAGCCAGACTGTATTTCTTCCTGGATCTCATCCTTGCAGATATCGCACATGCTCAGTGCAGCACAAGCAGTGTAATAGGTTTCAGGTCAGGTTTCCATAGCAACGGCAGTTTCAAAGGAAGTTGCCGCCCCTTCCCAGAAGGCATTGCAAACAGGAAATGATGCGATGGGCCGCGGCCAGGGAGGAGGAAGTGAAAAATGAATACAGCAGATATATAGTAGGTACTGAGAAAAAAAATAAAAAAATATCCAATTTGTTTACAGTGCACAGTTTAGTGAGGGATGCTGAAGAGTTGTAAAAGTGGGTGGAACTCCACTTTAAATTTAAAATAATCTGCGCAACAGTTTCAGTCGGCGCTCAGCAGGAGAAGAAGCTTGGAGAGGAGACTTCCTGGCCACTTACTATGAAAACTTTACTGTGTCAGCTGCTTGAAAGGGCTGGATCATCTGATGGGGATGAATGGATGTGTCGCTGCCTGGCTATGGATCCTCCACATACTGCAATTCCAGAGGCTTCATCATCACTGGCTTCATCTGCACTCACAGTGCCTTCTCTGTCGGCTACACATCTCCTCTGTGCACCGAGGAATTTCTCCAAGCCTGCTGTGTTATCTTCCTGTTACGATCTTTGATTTGAGAGGGGTATACAATCTTGTGCAGATTAAGGAGGGCGACGAGTGGAAAACTGCGTTTAATACCAGAACAGGCCATTATGAGTACCTCGAAATGCCTTTTGGCCTTAGTAATGCCCCGGCAGTTTTCCAGGAATTTATTAACGATGTCCTCCGAGATTTGTTGCAGTTATGTGTAGTGGTTTATCTCGATTATATCCTCATATTTTCCAAGTCCCTGGAGAGCCACCACACAGTTGTCTGTCGTGTGCTTCAGAAACTAAGAGAAAACAATCTCTATTGTAAACTGGAGAAGTGTGAGTTCCATCGTGAACAGGTTCAATTCCTGGTCATTTCCACCGCTGGGTTTTTGATGGACCCAGAGAAACTTTCGGCAGTCCTACAGTGGCCCCGACCCGTGGGTTTGCGTCCTCTGCAGCGTTTCCTGGGCTTTGCCAACTATTAACGGAAGTTTATTCGTAACTTCTCATCTCTGGTCAAGCCCCTGACTGATATGACCAGAAAGGATGGTAACCCACAGAGTTGGTCTCCGGAGTCCATTAAGGCCTTTGAGAGTCTCAAGGCTGCCTTTGTTTCTGCTACTGTGTTGGCACATCCTGATCCTACGTTGCTTTTTATCCTAGAAGTTGATGCTTCTGAGACTGGAGTTGGCGCCCTTCTGTCTCAACGTCCTAACTCTGAGAGCTCTATGCATCCGTTTGGCTACTTTTCCAAGAAATTGTCACCTGCAGAGTGCAATTACAAGATTGGTGACAGAGCTGTTGGCGATCATTTTAGCCCTGAAAGAATGGAGACATCTCCTTGAAGGTGCCACTGTGCAGGTTCTCATTCTTACTGACCATAAGAATCTCACATTCTTTCTGAGGCTAAGCGCCTCTCTCCCAGAAGGGCGCAATGGGCTCTTTTCTTGTCGAGTTTTAATTACATTGTCTCATTCTTACCCGTTACTAAGAATGTAAGGGCTGACCCCTTGTCACGATAATTTTCCTCCACTTCCAAGTTGGAGTCGGTTCCGGTTCCTGTGATTCCTTCTCCTTTGGGTGACAAAATTCTTGCTGCTCAGGTCCATGCTCCTCCTGAGAAACCTTGTGACCGCTGCTTTGTCCCAGAGAGTCTCTGTACTGCTGTGCTTCAGACCATTCTCCCAAGGCAGTTGGCCACCCTGGGAAGAATCAACTCGTTTGGGCCATTTCCCAACAATTCTGGTGGCCTAGTCTACGGGCTGTTGTAACTGCCTTCGTAGCTGCCTGTTCAGTGTGTGTTCAGAGTAAGACTCCACGACACCTTCCAGTGGGCCTCCTACAACCCATGCCCAATGGAGTGAGGCCCTGGACCAACCTGTTTATGGATTTCATTGTGGAGTTACCCAACTCTCAAGGCAACACTGTTATCTTTATGGTGGTTGACCGGTTCTCAAAGATGTGTCATTGTATTCCACTTAAGAAGTTGGCCACTTCTAAGGAACTGGCTTCCATTTTTGCTCGTGAGATCTTTCGCTTACATGGGCTACCCAAGGTGATTGTCTCAGACAGGGGTAGTCAGTTTGTCTCCCGGTTCTGGCGAGGTCAGGTTTCCATAGCAATGGCAGTTTCAGAGGAAGTTGCCGCCCTTTCCCAGAAGGCATTGCAAACAGGAAATGATGCGATGGGCCGCGACCAGGGAGGAGGAAGTGAAAAATGAATACAGCAGATATATAGTAGGTACTGAGAAAAAAAATAAAGAAATATCCAATTTTGTCAGGTCCCACACTTACCAGACAGGTGAGTCCGCTTGGGCAGAGGGTAGGCTCCCTTACGTATCCGATTCGGGGCCCCTGGTAGAGTAGACAGGAGGCCCACGAATGCGGAGTGGTATGAGGGCCTGATGTTAGAGTCCTGGAGCAAGGTGGTCTGGCAAGCAACCGGTAGAGCTTCAAGACTGATGGAGCAGATGCTGAGCAGGAGCGAATCAGGCTGGTCACACACAGGCAGAGGTCGGCAACGGGCTGGCAGCAACGGTACAAGGGAGTAGGCAGAAACAAGGTCAAACAAGCCGGGGTCGGGTTCAGGCAGCAATCAAGGGAGGTCCAAAGGCAAGCCGGGTCACAACGGGTCAACACTACGGAGATACAGGAACACAGGATGATCACGGAACAAGACACAGAGCTGTTTGATCAGGCAGCACCGAATCAGGGCAGAGGCAGGCTTAAGTAGGCTAATTGGCGCCAAACGCCGCGCTCGTGCATGCGCCGATTCGCCAAGGTGCCCCGCGCCCCCGCACGCGCCCGAGCGCGCCCCCGACACCAGCGTGCACGCCCACACTACAGGGCACGCCAGCGGTAACGCCCATAGGCGGACGCGCGCTAGCGCGAACGCACGCACGCCCGGACGCCACCCTGCACGCCACGGCCGGTCAGCCCAGACACGCCAGTGCCCCCAGGAACACGCGCCCCAGCACGCACAGAGACACGAGCGCCAACACACCCCGGCGCGCCCCGGCACCCAATCAGGTAACCTCTCTGACAGTGCCCCCTCCTCAAGGGCAGACTCCGGATGCCCAGCTGGGCCATCTTTGCGGCATGCGAGGTTTTAAAAGACTGCAGAAGTTCTCTGGCATGTAGGTTACTTTCCGGCTCCCACGAATTATCTTCGGGTCCATAGCCCCTCCATTTTACAAGGTATTGAACCTGATTGCGCCTTCTTCTGCAATCTAGAATTGCTTCCACTTCGAACTCCTCTTCGCCATCAACCACAATAGGTTTGGGTGGGCCCATGCTACGACCAGGAAAGAAGTTGGGGGTGACCGGCTTCAGGAGGGACACGTGGAAGACTGGATGTATCCTCAGGGAGTTAGGAAGGTCAAGTTCGTATGCCACATTATTGATTTTTCTTTTGATCAAGAAAGGACCCAAGTATTTGGGGCCCAGTTTCCTGGACGGACAGGCCAACTTGAGGTTAGCGGTAGATAGCCAGACAGAATTGCCAGGTTCCAGAACAAGTTCTCCCCGTCTCTTCCTGTCAAAGATTCTCTTGTAATCTTCCTGAGCCTTGGTCATGGTTTCCTGCAGCAATTTGTTGTTGTTTGAAAAAAAAATCCAAAGTTTCGGATACTGCAGGAACAGTGCACTCGGGAATAGGTCCAGGCAGGAAGGATGGGTGGAAACCATAGTTGGCATAAAACGGTGACTGATTGGTAGCTGAGTGTAGTGATGTCATGAGAGGGTTTACCAGTTGGTGGCGATATCGGTCCCTTGGATCGCAGTACCAGTGTCCATCAGCAGGTGTCTTCCAACACCTAGGACCTGCAGTAAGAGGTCTTTCCTGCTGGTGGCACTGTTGCATCCTTGGGCCGTAGTACCGGTGTCAACCAGCGGGTGCACTCTGGCAGTGTGGAGCAAAGAGCACACACTGCGCTCAGCTGTGACATGAGGTCAATTACCACAGCCTTATAAATACCCGGCAAGCCCTCATAGGCTTGCCTTGGTATCTCTCTCCCTGCATTCTGACCTTGCTGCCTGTTATTTTGACCTTGAGCCTGCATCTGCCTTGTCCTGACCTGATCTGATCCAATCCCTATCCTGAGGCCTTCCTAGTCCTGTCCCTTCTGTTCCTGGTTACCTTGGATCCCTGCCCTGAACCCCATCCATCCATCCTCTCCCTGTCCTGTTCTGTTTCCCGTCCTTACCCATCTGCTGACTTCCCTGTGTATGACCTTGGCTTGGCTTTGTTTACGATTACGGTATCTCCTTTTACTTGTATATATTGTTGTTTGTAGTGGGTTGTTGTGTTGGTTTTGCACTGTTTATATTCCTTTTATTTATCACTTGTTAATAAACACTATTATTTCACTTACATGTGTTTCTGGTCTCCTCTGTGCAGTCCACACAGTCTGGTCAATTAGATTCCCTGACAGTATACCAAGGCCATCCCTGACCAGACGTGGCTGCATTGAGGAAACCATCCTGGTTTATCCGGTCTGCTAATATGGATTTCGATGAAATCATTTATTATTCTCTGCTAGCAGAAGAGGATGGTGAATATTGTCGCCAGATTTTAAAAGGGTGGACTAGTGACAGGCTGTTGGAAACTATCCGATCAGCTCATTCCCTAGTGGATCAGGGGTATATGTCTTTTGAAGATGTTCAGCCCCTGATCCAGTTATGTGCAAAACCAGCCCTGTCATGCATTCCCGAGGGAAGTGATGATTTTTCGCCCCCCTTCAATTATGGCCAAGTTGAATCCCTGGTTTGGTTGTTAGAGGATGATCCAGCCTATTTTTTGGAACATTATTCCTCCTGTTCACAGCAAGTATTGTCTAATTGCATCCAGTCGGTGCAATCCTTGATTAGTCAGGCTGTGTGTGAATCAGCGTTTGTTCAACCTGTGCTGCAGGTGTGGTCAGATCTCCTGTCTTTAGCTAAGCCACAATATTCCAGCCCTGCCATTAATCATCTGTCTCCCCAAAAATGTATCTCCCCGTCGCCTATGGCAACCTCAGCCCCAGCCCAGTTTACTCAACCCCCTACCAAATACTACTACCCAGTCTCCAAGTGTAGCACCTATCCCGCCTTCAATCCACCTGTCTCTTCTCCTCCACCTGTAACAGTCCCACAAAACCCCTCTCTAGCTACAGTTCCTTGGTCTTCCTTCGATCCAGCTACTTTCTTTTCTTTCAGCCCTGCACCTACATACAAGACTGCACGGGCTAAACCAAAAAAGAAACAAAAATTCTTTCCTACCCACACTATCCTGCCAGTAACCCAACTTGCTTCCACACCAACTAACCCACCTGATTCTGTCAAACCTCTGCCTGCTACCCAGCCTGACAGTCCAGTGCCTGCTACCGAGCCTGATGCGCCAGTGTCTTCTACTCAACCTGTTGTGCCAATGCCTGTGCCCGCTGTCCAGTTTGATGTCCCTGCCTTCCAGTCTGGTGTGCCCACCTTCCAGTCTGATGCACCCGCTCTCCAGTCTAATGCACCTGCAATCCAGTCTGATATGCCTGCCTTCCAGCCGGATGTCTTGAAGCTTGCCTTCCAGCCTGAAGTCCCGGTGCCCGCTTTTCAGTCTGTGCCCGCTCCCCAGTCTGATGTCTTCATGCCTGCCTCCCAGCCTGATGTCCCGAAGCTTGCTTTTCAGCCTGACGTCTTGGTTTCTGCCTTCCAGCTTGATGTCCCTGCCTTCCAGTCTGGTGTGCCCACCCTCCAGTCTAGTGTGCCCACCCTCCAGTCTGGTGTGCCCACCCTCCAGTCTGGTGTGCCCACCTTCCAGTCTGGTGTGCCCACCTTCCAGTCTGGTGTGCCCACCTTCCAGTCTGGTGTGCCCACCTTCCAGTCTGATGCACCCGCTCTCCAGTCTAATGCACCTGCTATCCAGTCTGATATGCCTGCCTTCCAGCCGGATGTCTTGAAGCTTGCCTTCCAGCCCGAAATCCCAGTGTCCATGTTCCAGTCTGACGCCCCAGCGACTATTGACCAGTCCGATGTACCTGCTGTTCTGCCCGACATGCCAGCGCCTGTGTCTGCTGCCCAGTCTAAAGTTCCAGCACCCGCTGCCTGGTCTGATGTCTCGGTGCCGGCTTTCCAGTCCGCTTTCCAGCCTGATGTGCCAGTGTCTGCTACTCAGCCAGTTGTGCCAATGCCTGTGTCCGCTGCCCAGCTTGAGGTCCCAGTGCCTGCTGCTCAGCCCGAAATCCCAGTGTCCATGTTCCAGTCTGACGCTCCAGCGACTACTGACTCCGATGTACCTGTTCAGCCTGTTGTGCCAGTACCTGTTGTTCTGCCTGATGTGCCCACTGTTCAGCCTGGTGAGCCTGCTTTCCGGTTTGATGTGTCCATCCTCCAGCCTGATATCCTGGTACCTGTCTTCCAGCCTGATGTCGTGATGATGGTATCCCAACCTGAGGTTTCGGTGCCCGTGTCTCAGCCTGCGGTTTCGGTGCCCGTGTCTCAGCCTGCAGTTTCGGTGCCCGTGTTTCAGCCTGGAGTTTCGGTGCCCGTGTCTCAGCCTGCTGAATCGGTGCCCGTTACCCAGTCTGTTGAATCGGTGCCCGTTACCTGGTCTGCTGAACTGGTGCCCGTTACCCAGTCTGCTAAACCGAAGTCCGTCACTTGGCCTGTCAAGCCAGTATCCGTTATCCGGCTTGCCGAACCAGTGCCTGGTGTCCAGCTCGCTGAGTCGGGGCCCGTTACCCAGCCCACTGGGCCGGGGTCCGTTACCCAGCTTGCTGAGCCGGTGCCTGTAATCCGGCCTGCCCTTACGGTGCTCGCTGTTCGGCCCAATGTTCCAGAGCCTGCTGTCCATCTCGATGACCCGGAGCCTGCCGCCCAGCTCGATGACCCGGAGCCTGCCGCCCAGCTCGATGACCCGGAGCCTGCCGCCCAGCTCGATGACCCGGAGCCTGCCGCCCAGCTCGATGACCCGGAGCCTGCCGCCCAGCTCGATGACCCGGAGCCTGCCGCCCAGCTCGATGACCCGGAGCCTGCCGCCCAGCTCGATGACCCGGAGCCTGCCGCCCAGCTCGGCTTGTTCCTGTCTGCTGCCCAGCTCGGCTTGTTCCTGTCTGCTGCCCAGCTTGGCTTGTTCCTGTCTGCTGCCCAGCTCGGCTTGTTCCTGTCTGCTGCCCAGCTCAAGTGGTTCCTGTCTGCTGCCCAGCTCAAGTGGTTCCTGTCTGCTGCCCAGCTCAAGTGGTTCCTGTCTGCTGCCCAGCTCAAGTGGTTCCTGTCTGCTGCCCAGCTCAAGTGGTTCCTGTCTGCTGCCCAGCTCAAGTGGTTCCTGTCTGCTGCCCAGCTCAATGACTCTGACATGCCAGCCGTCTGCTCGGATGTGCCCACTCTCAGATGTACCCACCGTCCAGTTTGATGTACCCGATGCCCGGCCTGATGTGCCCTCATCTGTTCGGTTGGAGGCCATGAACTTTGGACAGATGCACCTTGTTGGAGCGTCCAGAGGCCGCTCCTTTAGGGGGGGGGTACTGTCATGAGAGGGTTTACCCGTTGGTGGCGATATCGGTCCCTTGGATCGCAGTACCAGTGTCCATCAGCAGGTGTTTTCCAACACCTAGGACCTGCAGTAAGAGGTCTTTCCTGCTGGTGGCACTGTTGCATCCTTGGGCCGTAGTACCGGTGTCAACCAGCGGGTGCACTCTGGCAGTGTGGAGCAAACAGCACACACTGCGCTCAGCTGTGACATGAGGTCAATTACCACAGCCTTATAAATACCCGGCAAGCCCTCATAGGCTTGCCTTGGTATCTCTCTCCCTGCATTCTGACCTTGCTGCCTGTTATTTTGACCTTGAGCCTGCATCTGGCTTGTCCTGACCTGATCTGATCCAATCCCTATCCTGAGGCCTTCCTAGTCCTGTCCCTTCTGTTCCTGGTTACCTTGGATCCCTGCCCTGAACCCCATCCATCCATCCTCTCCCTGTCCTGTTCTGTTTCCCGTCCTTACCCATCTGCTGACTTCCCTGTGTATGACCTTGGCTTGGCTTTGTTTACGATTACGGTATCTCCTTTTACTTGTATATATTGTTGTTTGTAGTGGGTTGTTGTGTTGGTTTTGCACTGTTTATATTCCTTTTATTTATCACTTGTTAATAAACACTATTATTTCACTTACATGTGTTTCTGGTCTCCTCTGTGCAGTCCACACAGTCTGGTCAATTAGATTCCCTGACAAGTGAGTTGTTGTAGGAGAACTCTGCGATGGGAAGCAGGGAGGCCCAGTCATCCTGGGAAAATGCCGAGAAACAGCGGAGGTATTGCTCCAAGGTTTGATTCGTCCTCTCGGTTTGTCCATTTGACTGAGGGTGGTAGGCCGAAGAAAATGACAATTCGATTTCAAGGGCGCCACAAAGGGCTCTCCAGAATCTGGAGGTAAACTGGACGCCTCTGTCCGAAACTATATTGGTCGGTACTCCATGCAGTCTGACGATCTCCTTAATAAAAATGGAAGCGGTCTCCATGGCCGAAGGGGTGCCCTTCATGGGGAGAAAATGGGCCATTTTAGACAGTCTGTCTATTACCACAAAAATGGACGAAAAACCTTCTGATGGGGGGAGTTCAACGATAAAGTCCGTTAAAATCATGGCCCATGGTCTCTCTGGGACTGGTAATGGTCTCAACAGACCCCATGCTCTAGTCCGGCTACTCTTGTTTCTGGAACACGTGTTACAGGACTCCACATATTCCTTGCAGTCTTTAGTAAGGTGAGGCCACCAAAAGGTGCGTTGGACAAGATCAGTTGTCTTCAGTGTGCTGAAAAGACCGGCAAGTTTGTGATCATGGCACAAGCTTAACACCCGTACTTTTAGCTCCTCAGGGACCACAATTTTATTCTTGAACCAGAACAGCCCACCCTTGGTACAAGCTTCAGCTGGTGGAGACATTCCCATAGAGGATCGTCTGATTTGGGAGATTAGGTCCTCCTGTAGGATCAGGAAATTTCCAGAGGGGAGGATGGTGTCTGGAGACAGGGACTTCTCAGAATCCAGAAACATTCGGGAAAGGGCGTCAGATTTGACATTCTTGGATCCGGGTCTGTAGGTTATGTGAAAAATAAATCGGGGAAAAAAAAAGTGCCCATCTGGCCTGCCGGGGTTTCAATCTCTTGGCCGTTCTTAGGTATTCTAAGTTTTTGTGGTCCGTGTAGACCAAAATGGGGTGAGCTGCGCCTTCCAGGAGATAACGCCATTCCTCCAGGGCTGCTTTAATGGCTAGAAATTCCTGATCTCCCACGTCGTAATTCCTCTCGGAAGGGGAGAGTTTGCGTGAGAAGAATCCCACAGGGTACAAGAGTGCTTTGGCACCTTGTCGTTGAGAGAGCACAGCTCCAACCGCGACTTCGGAAGCATCCACTTCTAAGACGAAGGGCAAGGCAGGGTTGGGATGCTTGAGAATAGTGGCTGACGTGAACAGCGCTTTGAGTCTTTCAAAGGCCTCTTGTGCCTTAGGAGTCCAGCAGAACCGGCTTCCTTGTTTAATGAGTTCCGTAATGGGAGTTATAATCGAAGAAAATCCCTTAATAAATTTCCTATAGAAATTGGCAAAGCCAATAAAACGCTGTACTCCTTTTTTGTCTATAGGTGCAGGCCAATCCAGGATAGCGGATACTTTTTGCGGATCCATTTTGATGCCGTCAGGGGAAATGATCAAGCCTAGGAACTGGATGGATTGGAGCTCAAACTCACATTTTTCAAGTTTGGCGTAAAGCCCATGTTGTCTAAGCCGGGTGAGTACGTTTCGTACATGTTTGCGGTGCTCAATCAGGGAAGCAGAGAAAACCAGGATATCGTCCAGGTAAACGATGACATATAAGTCCAGGAAGTCACGAAAGACATCGTTGACGAAGTGCTGGAATGTAGCCTGTGCGTTGCACAGACCAAAGGGCATGACGAGGTACTCATAGTGCCCGAATCGAGTACGAAAGGCCATCTTCCATTCGTCCCCCTCTCTTATGCGGATCAAATTATAGGCTGCACGGAGGTCCAGCTTAGTGAAGACGGTGGCAGATCCTAATCTCTGAAATAATTCGGGAACCAAAGGTAGTGGGTATCTGTTCTTTATAGTGATTTTATTAAGCTCCCGGTAATCAATGCAGGGACGTAAGGAGTGATCCTTTTTTTCTACAAAAAAGATGCCTGCCCCCGCTGGAGATGTGGAGGGACGGATGAACCCTTTCTTCAGGTTTTCGTCTATATAGATTTTCAAGGTGCCCAGCTCCTGCTCAGTTAGAGGGAAAATCCTCCCGAAAGGAACTTCAGTACCAGGTAAGAGTTCTATTGGGCAATCGTAGGGTCTATGTACTGGAAGAGTTTCTGCCCCCTTTTTACTGAATACGTCCAGGAAATCCCGGTAAGGTTCGGGAAGATTTTGGTAAGACTTCATTTCTGAATCTAGGCACAGGCATTGGGAGGATGTTAGAGGGGTCCCCCGTAAACAGTGTTGTTTGCAATATTCTGAAGAAAACTGGATCTTGCCCGTAGACCAGTCGATGCTAGGATTGTGAGCCTGTAGCCAAGGTATTCCTAGGATAATTGGGAAGAGGGGAGAGGAGATGACATCTAGGCGTAAGAGTTCCTGATGTTCCGGGCCAATGGTGGCCAGTAGAGGAACTGTTTCCTGGGTAACAGGACCGGAGCGGAGGGTGGAGCCATCCGCTAAGAAAACTGCCAGTCCCTGGGCCTTAGTTTGAGTAGGGATATGATGGTCTTCGACGAAGGTCCGGGCAATGAATCCGCTACATGCTCCCGAGTCAATGATGACCGGTACTGGGATGTTCCTTCCAGGTAACTGTAATACAATGGAAAATGTTAGGTGGTTACCGGAACTTGGTAGGACAGGTGCACACAATGAGGAGGACGGCAGGCACTTACGTCTTTTATTGGGGCATGCTCTTGCAAAGTGTCCAGGCTCTCCACAGTACAGGCACAGGTTAAGTGTGCGTCTGCGTGTCTTCTCCTCTGGAGTCAGAGAGGGACGGAGCAGTCCCAACTGCATGGGTTCAGGAGCTTCCTGGTTTGGCATAGATGAGACAAGTGGAGCTTGGTTCGGGGCACTAGGGGCCCTGGGTAACATCCAGGTGAGGCGTGGGTGGCCAACAGATCTCTCAGAGCGTCTTTCTCTGAGGCGGCGGTCAATCTGGATTGACAAGTTGATTAGCTCCTCTAGTGTCTGAGGTACCCCCACCCGTGCTAATTCGTCCTTCAAGGGGTCTGACAACCCCAGCCGATATTGGTGACGCAAGGCCGCGTCATTCCACTCTGTATCTGAGCTCCAACGCCTGAACTCCACAGCGTAATCTTCGGCCGCTTACCAGACAGGTGAGTCCGCTTGGGCAGAGGGTAGGCTCCCTTACGTATCCGATTCGGGGCCCCTGGTAGAGTAGACAGGAGGCCCACGAATGCGGAGTGGTATGAGGGCCTGATGTTAGAGTCCTGGAGCAAGGTGGTCTGGCAAGCAACCGGTAGAGCTTCAAGACTGATGGAGCAGATGCTGAGCAGGAGCGAATCAGGCTGGTCACACACAGGCAGAGGTCGGCAATGGGCTGGCAGCAACGGTACAAGGGAGTAGGCAGAAACAAGGTCAAACAAGCCGGGGTCGGGTTCAGGCAGCAATCAAGGGAGGTCCAAAGGCAAGCCGGGTCACAACGGGTCAACACTACGGAGATACAGGAACACAGGATGATCACGGAACAAGACACAGAGCTGTTTGATCAGGCAGCACCGAATCAGGGCAGAGGCAGGCTTAAGTAGGCTAATTGGCGCCAAACGCCGCGCTCGTGCACGCGCCGATTCGCCAAGGCGCCCCGCGCCCGAGCGCGCCCCCGACACCGGCGTGCACGCCCACACTACCGGGCACGCCAGCGGTAACGCCCATAGGCAGACGCGCGCTAGCGCGTACGCACGCATGCCCGGACGCCACCCTGCACGCCACGGCCGGTCAGCCCAGACACGCCAGTGCCCCCAGGAACACGCGCCCCAGCACGCACAGAGACACGAGCGCCAACGCGCCCCGGCGCGCCCCGGCGCCCAATCAGGTAACCTCTCTGACAAATTTGTTTACAGTGCACAGTTTAGTGAGGGATGCTGAAGAGTTGTAAAAGTGGGTGGAACTCTACTCTAAATTTAAAATAATCTGCGCAACAGTTTCAGTCGGCGCTCAGCAGGAGAAGAAGAAGCTTGGAGAGGAGACTTCCTGGCCACTTACTATGAAAACTTTACTGTGTCAGCTGCTTGAAAGGGCTGGATCATCTGATGGGGATGAATGGATGTGTCGCTGCCTGGCTATGGGTCCTCCACATACTGCAATTCCAGAGGCTTCATCATCACTGGCTTCATCTGCACTCACAGTGCCTTCTCTGTCGGCTACACATCTCCTCTGTGCACCGAGGGATTTCTCCAAGCCTTCCTGTTACGATCTTCCTCCTGTGGCTCCGCCTGCTGCCTTCTCTGACGTCTTCCCTGTTCTTTCACTTAGCCAAGAGCAGGCTGGCAGATCTGATGTCGGTGAGGTCATAGCTCCTGCTCCTTCTCACAGAAAGAAGAAGAGACCTCGTCGCTTTGACTCTCCATCATCTTCCAGGCAACATTCATCTGGTAAGCGCTGTTCTCAGGCTGCCCAAAGAAAGAAAACATCATCTGTGCTGCATAATAGTACTGTCTCCCCTCATTTGGGGACTGTTTCTTTAGATGAGTCTGTTCCTGCTTTACCTGAAGTGTCACATAATACTGGGAAAAATGACACTGTCATTGATCATAGTGGTCATTCACTGACACTAGCTACTAATTGTTCTGCTGATGTTGATAATGTATCTATTGGTATTCCAGCTCCGTCTACTGTACCTGCTGTAAATATGCTGCTGACTGCCTCCTCTAATAGGACAGGTGAGTGTGATGATATACAGCTACTTTTGCGATTAGCGCGTTCATTGTCTTCATTGCAAAATCCTGTCAGTGCACCAGCTACCCCTGTTCACACAGTTGATGCTAATGTTGCTGGTGTTTGGTTGGGTACTTCTACTGTTGACCAACCTGCAGTGTCTCAGGTATCTTCGTACCCGCATACTGTGCCAATAACTACTCCTGCGATTTCTCTATCAGTCCCTGAGAGTTGTTTTAAAGAGGCCCTGTCCTGCGGACTTTCGCCTTTAGGTTTCCATTTGAGTAATTCTGTTAAAGAAAGAATTTGGAAGGAAGAATACATCGATATATTATCCCTTTTGCCTTCTTTTAAAGATAATCGTATGGAAAAGCGAGATTTTGATAAGAATGACGATGACAAGCGTAAAACAGTGCCTCGTAGCTTTAACAATTAGTTACAGGCATTTTGTATCTTTGCAAGTGTCATGTGAGAAAAATCCTGAAAAATCCATCCTGAACGCTGTTGTGGATTGTTCCAGCATGTGGAAATTATTTTAGAGGCTTATAAGAACTTTAATGGTCTTGCATGGTTCTTTTATGACAAATCATTTAGTCAGAAACTTGCAGTTCACAAGACATTAAAATGGAGGATGGAAGATGTGGGGCTGTGGCTGAATTTGCTACTCCTTTAAAAACAATTCACCAAACCTTCTGCTCCTCCTACTGGTTCATTTAGGCGTGGTGTTTGTTTTGGCTTCAATGAGGGTCAATGTAAATGGCCCAATTCCTGCAAATATAAGCACGAATGTGCTTATTGTGCTGGCAATCATGCAGCATTGCGTTGTTTTAAAAGGTTAGTTTCTAACAATTCATCTCAGAATACTGATCTTTTTCGAAAAAGCAATAATGCCAGTGAACATAACAAACATGTTACCGTGGCTACGCATTTGGCCAAATCAACAGATGGTGGGCCTGTTGTTTAGCGGTTTTTCAGATGGTTTTTCTTTGCCATCTTTTTCGGGTTCGGGGTGTTTGCTTCATGATAATCTACCATCTGTTTCGAAAGCATGCTGATATAGTAGCTGATAAAATTTGGAAAGAGGTTCAGGATGGACGTGTAGCTGGCCCTTTTGCTTCGCCTCCTTTTTCCAATTTTAGGATTTCGCCATTGGGCATTATACCTAAAAAGGATCATAATTCTTTCCGTCTCATCCACCATTTATCCTACCGAGACAGAATGTCACTTAATGATAGCATAGATCATTCTCTGTACAGTAACTTATGCATCATTTGACAATGCTTTAGATAAGATCAGCAAAATTGGTAGGGGTGCGTTGCTATCGAAGGCAGATATAAAATCTGCATTCAGGCTACTGCCTATCCATCCCAAAGCTTTTAATTCTTTGGGTTTCTATTTCGATGGGTTGCTCACTTTTGTGTCGCTATTTTGAGACATTCTCAACTTTTTTGGAATGGGTGGTATCCTTTCAAATTGGGTCATCTAATTTGATTCCCTATTTGGATGATTTTTTGTTTATGGGACCCCCGGATTCTTTGGACTGCTTCTACTTATTGGGGGAATTTCAAGTAGTGTGTAGAAATTTTGGCGTCCCTTTAGCCCCTGAAAAAACAGTGTATCCAACCACTTGCCTTGAATTTTTGGGCATTTCTATAGATACCGTTGATATGGTGTTTCGGTTGCCTGTAGAAAAAGTTAAAAAAATGTTGGATCTAGTTTCTTTTGTTTTTTCCAAACCTAAAGTTACCTTAAAAACCTTACAGTCGCTGTTGGGATTGTTGGCTTTCGCCTCCAGAGTTATCCCTATGAGTAGGGTCTTCTCTAAGCGTTTGTATAGGTCTGTTTCGGGTGTTACCTCTCCTTTTCATTTTATACGTATTACTGCGGATTTGAAGGACGATTTAATAATTTGGCAAAAATTTTTATTAAATTTTAATGGTTGTACATTATGGCAAGCACCTTTTTGCTCTACGTCTACTCTCGATTTGTGGACCGATGCTTCTGGGGCTATTGGTTATGGTCTTTTTTGGCAAGGGCGTTGGTCGGCTGATCGTTGGCCTCAATCTTGGCATGAAAAGGGTTTGACTAAAATTATTGTTCTTTTGGAACTATTTCCTATATTAGTTGCCCTGGAATTGTGGGGTCCTTATTTTAGAAATCGTAGGCTTTTATTCCATTCAGATAACAAAGGAGTGGTTTATGCAATTAATTGCCTCTCAACCAAGTCTTTACCTGTTCTTACTATATTGAGGCAAATAGTATTGAAATGTTTACAATTGAATATTTGGCTAAAGGCTCAATTTATTCCAGGAGTAGATAACATTATTGCTGACCTATTGTCCCGTTTTCACTTGTAGCGATTTCGGCTTCTGGTTCCGGAAGCAGACTAAAAAGGTTGCCGGTGTCCGCCACATTTATGGAACCTGCTTTAACTGTTGTGGCTTCTTCTATTCAAAATTCCATTGCACCTTCCACGTGGGCAAGTTATCAAGCCGCGTGGTTCTCTTGGTGCTCATATTTGAGCAATATAGGTTATGGACCTTATCAATTCTCTGAACCGCTTGTTCTGTCTTTTTTGTATTCTTTATTGGCACGTTGCTATTCGTATTCCCATGTGACAAAAATTTTGGCAGGCATTTCCTTTTTTCTTAAATTGAGGGGTTTTCATTCTTGTACAGAATTTTTTTCAGTGAGACAAGCACTGAAGGGATATCGTAAACGCACTATGGTTTCGGACTCAAGGTTGCCAATTACTGCAGACATTCTATTTAGCTTATGTGAGTCTACTAATTCTGTTTGCTTCTCTTCATATGAATCGCTACTGTTCAGAGCATCTTTTAGTCTCTGTTTTTTTGGTGCATTTCGCATCTCCGAATTGCTTCCTCTTAAAAATGGAGATTCCTCTGGCATTTTATTTTCTGATTTGAAACTGAGTGGTGGCTTATTGCAGATTTCCTTAAAAAAGAGTAAAACTGACCAATTGGGTCATGGGCATTGGATTACGCTTCGGCGTCTTAGCAACTCTCCAATTTGTCCAGTTTTCTTGGTACACCAATTTTTGAGGTTTAGGCCGTCTAGTGAAAGCCACCTGTTGATTCATGCATCTGGCTTACCTCTCACCCGTTTTCAATCCAATCCGTACTAAAAAAAATGCTTACAATTTCTCAATTTACATCACTTACATATTACATCCCATTCATTCCGTATTGGGGCTGCTACAGAAGCTTCTAATCTGGGTTTGTCTGAGAGTTGTATTAAAGGTATAGGGGGTTGGCAATCTTCTTGTTATCGTTCATATGTTAGACCTCACTTTTGTTTTTAATTTACAGATTCACTATGCCATGTTTGGATTGTAGGTCACTCATACATCCATTGGGCTCATCAACGTGCTTCTGAGAGAGTCTACGGTTCTAATTTGGGACTTCGGACTGATCAATTTAGACTTTGGTGGTTTGGTAAAAGGGGTATGTCTTGGTTTGAATTGCGCAAAGCATTGTCATACTTGTACTTACACTGTCCTCCCCCTGGTATCCTCATTTTTCATTTATCCGGCAATGATATAGGTCACCGCAAAACGCTGGATATTATATATCATATTAAATTCGACTTGTTCCATATTCATTCAATTTTGCCCAATACCATCCTAGTTTTTTCTGAAATAATTACTAGATTGCAGTGGTTGTTAGTTCCTGAGTTTAAACAATTTGATAAAATCAGGAAACGTATCAACCGAGCGATTTTGAAGTTTATGCCTTTAATTAATGGCTTGTCTTTTCGCCATGTTGACCTAGAAGGGGGTTTGAGAGGTTTTTACAGAGAAGATAATGTGCATTTGTCTGCAATTGCACTGGATATTTTTAATTTAGATTTTGAGTCTTGTATTGAATTGGCCGCGGTTTGGGTGGGGTGCCAGGCTCGTTTAGTTTGAGCCTGGCTTGTGGGACAGTTGTTTTTGGTTATAATGGTTATAACTCGAGCTGTAATGGTTATCGTATATGGTTTTTTTTTTTTTACAGTTGACATGGTGTTTTTTATTGAAAATGGTAAGGTACATACAGAGTATAGACGTTCATGGTACATTAACCACTTAAGGACCGCCTCACGCCGATGTACGTCGGCAAGGCGGCACGGGCAGGCAAAATCACGTACATGTACGTGATTTGCCTCCCGCGGGTGGGGGGTCCGATCGGACCCCCCCCGGTGCCCGAGGCGGTCCCGTTTTGTCCCCCGGCGATCGGAGGTGAGGGGGAGGCCATCCGTTCGTGGCCCCCCCCCTCGCAATCGCCGCCGGCCAATCAGATCACTTCCTTTGCTGCTGTATGCTAAACAGCAGCAAAGGAAATGATGTCATCTCTCCTCGGCTCGGTATTCCGTTGCAGCGCCGAGGAGAGAAGACTTCACTGTGAGTGCACAACACTACAAACACACAGTAGAACATGCCAGGCACACAAAACACCCCGATCCCCCCCCCCGAGTGCCCCCCGATCCCCCCCGATCACCCCCCTCCCTGTCACAAACTGACACCAGCAGTTTTTTTTTTTTTTTCTGATTACTGCATAGTGTCAGTTTGTGACAGTTACAGTGTTGGGACAGTGAATATTAACCCCCTTTAGGTCTAGGGTACCCCCTAACCCCCCCTAATAAAGTTTTAACCCCTTGATCACCCCCTGTCGCCAGTGTCACTAAGCGATCATTTTTCTGATCGCTGTATTAGTGTCGCTGGTGACGCTAGTTAGTGAGGTAAATATTTAGGTTCGCCGTCAGCGTTTTATAGCGACAGGGACCCCCATATACTACCTAATAAATGTTTTAACCCCTTGATTGCCCCCTAGTTAACCCTTTCACCACTGATCACCGTATAACCGTTACGGGTGACGCTGGTTAGTTCGTTTATTTTTTATAGTGTCAGGGCACTCGCCGTTTATTACCGAATAAAGGTTTAGCCCCCCGATCGCCCGGCGGTGATATGCGTCGCCCCAGGCAGCGTCAGATTAGCGCCAGTACCGCTAACACCCACGCACGCGGCATACGCCTCCCTTAGTGGTATAGTATCTGAATGGATCAATATCTGATCCGATCAGATCTATACTAGCGTCCCCAGCAGTTTAGGGTTCCCAAAAACGCAGTGTTAGCGGGATCAGCCCAGATACCTGCTAGCACCTGCGTTTTGTCCCTCCGCCCGGCCCAGCCCAAGTGCAGTATCGATCGATCACTGTCACTTACAAGGCACTAAACGCATAACTGCAGCGTTCGCAGAGTCAGGCCTGATCCCTGCGATCGCTAACAGTTTTTTTGGTAGCATTTTGGTGAACTGGCAAGCACCAGCCCCAGGCAGCGTCAGGTTAGCGCCAGTAGCGCTAACACCCACGCACGTACCATACACCTCCCTTAGTGGTATAGTATCTGAACGGATCAATATCTGGTCCGATCAGATCTATACTAGCGTCCCCAGCAGTTTGGGGTTCCCAAAAACGCAGTGTTAGCGGGATCAGCCCAGATACCTGCTAGCACCTGCGTTTTGCCCCTCCGCCCGGCCCAGCCCAGCCCACCCAAGTGCAGTATCGATCGATCACTGTCACTTACAAGGCACTAAACGCATAACTGCAGCGTTCGCAGAGTCAGGCCTGATCCCTGCGATCGCTAACAGTTTTTTTGGTAGCATTTTGGTGAACTAGAAAGCACCAGCTCCAGGCAGCGTCAGGTTAGCGCCAGTACCGCTAACACCCACGCACGCAGCATACGCCTCCCTTAGTGGTATAGTATCTGAACGCATCAATATCTGATCCGATCAGATCTATACTAGCGTCCCCAGCAGTTTACGGTTCCCAAAAATGCAGTGTTAGCGGGATCAGCCCAGATACCTGCTAGCACCTGCGTTTTGCCCCTCCGCCCGGCCCAGCCCAGCCCACCCAAGTGCAGTATCGATCGATCACTGTCACTTACAAAACACTAAACGCATAACTGCAGCGTTCGCAGAGTCAGGCCTGATCCCTGCGATCGCTAACAGTTTTTTGGAAGCTTTTTATTGAACTGGCAAGCGCCAGCGGATCTAGTACACCCCGGTCGTAGTCAAACCAGCACTGCAGTAACACTTGGTGACGTGGCGAGTCCCATAAGTGCAGTTCAAGCTGGTGAGGTGGAAAGCACAAGTAGTGTCCCGCTGCCACCAAGAAGACAAACACAGGCCCGTCGTGCCCATAGTGCCCTTCCTGCTGCATTCGCCAATCCTAATTGGGAACCCACCACTTCTGCAGCGCCCATACTTCCCCCATTCACATCCCCAACCAAATGCAGTCGGCTGCATGAGAGGCATTTTTATGTCCTCCCGAGTACCCCTACCCAGCGAACCCCCCCAAAAAAGATGTCGTGTCTGCAGCAAGCGCGGATATAGGCGTGACACCCGCTATTATTGTCCCTCCTGTCCTGACAATCCTGGTCTTTGCATTGGTGAATGTTTTGAACGCTACCATACACTAGTTGAGTATTAGCGTAGGGTACAGCATTGCACAGACTAGGCACACTTTCACAGGGTCTCCCAAGATGCCATCGCATTTTGAGAGACCCGAACCTGGAACCGGTTACAGTTATAAAAGTTAGTTACAAAAAAAGTGTAAAAAAAAAAAAAATATATATAAAATAAAAAAAAATTGTTGTCGTTTTATTGTTCTCTCTCTCTATTCTCTCTCTCTATTGTTCTGCTCTTTTTTTACTGTATTCTATTCTGCCATGTTTTATTGTTATTATGTTTTATCATGTTTGTTTTTCAGGTATGTAATTATTTATACTTTACCGTTTACTGTGCTTTGTTAACCATTTTTTTGTCTTCAGGTACGCCATTCACGACTTTGAGTGGTTATACCAGAATAATGCCTGCAGGTTTAGGTATCATCTTGGTATCATTCTTTTCAGCCAGCGGTCGGCTTTCATGTAAAAGCAATCCTAGTGGCTAATTAGCCTCTAGACTGCCTTTACAAGCCGTGGGAGGGAATGCCCCCCCCACCGTCTTCCGTGTTTTTCTCTGGCTCTCCTGTCTCAACAGGGAACCTGAGAATGCAGCCGGTGATTCAGCCAGCTGACCATAGAGCTGATCAGAGACAAGAGTGGCTCCAAACATCTCTATGGCCTAAGAAACCGGAAGCTACGAGCATTTTATGACTTAGATTTCGCCGGATGTAAATAGCGCCATTGGGAAATTTGGGAAGCATTTTATCACACCAATCTTGGTGTGGTCAGATGCTTTGAGGGCAGAGGAGAGATCTAGGGTCTAATAGACCCCAATTTTTTCAAAAAAGAGTACCTGTCACTACCTATTGCTATCATAGGGGATATTTACATTCCCCGAGATAACAATAAAAATGATAAAAAAAAAAAAAATGAAAGGAACAGTTTAAAAATAAGATAAAAAAGCAAAAAAATAATAAAGAAAAAAAAAAAAAAAAAAAAAAAAAAAAAGCACCCCTGTCGCCCCCTGCTCTTGCGCTAAGGCGAACGCAGGCGGCGGTCTGTCGTCAAACGTAAACAGCAATTGCACCATGCATGTGAGGTATCACCGCGAAGGTCAGATCGAGGGCAGTAATTTTAGCAGTAGACCTCCTCTGTAAATCTAAAGTGGTAACCTGTAAAGGCTTTTAAAGGCTTTTAAAAATGTATTTATTTTGTTGCCACTGCACGTTTGTGCGCAATTGTAAAGCATGTCATTTTTGGTATCCATGTACTCGGCCTAAGATCATCTTTTTTATTTCATCAAACATTTGGGCAATATAGTGTGTTTTAGTGCATTAAAATTTAAAAAAGTGTGTTTTTTCCCCAAAAAATGCGTTTGAAAAATAGCTGCGCAAATACTGTGTGAAAAAAAAAATGAAACACCCACCATTTTAATCTGTAGGGCATTTGCTTTAAAAAAATATATAATGTTTGGGGGTTCAAAGTAATTTTCTTGCAAAAAAAAATAACTTTTTCATGTAAACAATAAGTGTCAGAAAGGGCTTTGTCTTCAAGTGGTTAGAAGAGTGGGTGATGTGCGACATAAGCTTCTATATGTTGTGCATAAAATGCCAGGACAGTTCAAAACCCCCCCAAATTACCCCATTTTGGAAAGTAGACACCCCAAGCTATTTGCTGAGAGGCATGTCGAGTCCATGGAATATTTTATATTGCGACACAAGTTGCGGGAAAGAGACACATTTTTTTTTTTTTGCACAAAGTTGTCACTAAATGATATATTGCTCAAACATGCCATGGGAATATGTGAAATTACTCCCCAAAATACATTCTGCTGCTTCTCCTGAGTACGGGGATACCACATGTGTGAGACTTTTTGGGAGCCTAGCCGCGTACGGGACCCCGAAAACCAAGCACCGCCTTCAGGCTTTCTAAGGGCGTGAATTTTTGATTTCACTCTTCACTCTTTCCAGCTCCCCCACGTCCCCCGACCATCTATCTTTCAGTTTATATGCTATTGCCACTGCCGTGGGTCTAAGCAGTGAGTTGTAGAATCCAGAGATAAGTTTGCGGTGGTCAGACCCCAACATAATATACAGGACATCCGCTTGCTCTAAATTGGGGGGAGTCCCTCTGAATTGAGTAGTAAGAGCGTGGCGGAGCTGGAAGTAACGAAAGAGCATATTATTAGGTAGGTCAAAGTCTGTTTTGAGTTGTTGAAATGATTTTAGGACGTTATCATGGTAGGCGTCCGATACGAATCCTACCCCATAGTGGAGCCATAGTTCGGGATTTGGCACTTTGAGGAGTTCTCCCAAGTCTGGATTATCCCATAGGGGTGCGTGTGAATGCGTGGGTGGTATTTTAAGTTTGTTTTTAACTACTTCCCAAACTCTACAGTAGTGGTACAGTAGTCCCTTTCTATTGTCCAGTTTGTAGGTGCCTTTAAAAAGGGCCTGGAAGGGGTGTGAAACTCTGCGTCCCTGTGGGGCACACAGCAGGGATATAAAACGGAGTTTGTCGTATTTATCTAAGTGGAAAAAATGGGACAGTTGTGCCGCTAGGTAGTACAAGTTAAAATCGGGTAGGGCCGCACCTCCCAAGTCTGTAGGGTTCTTCAACGTTTGCCAGGATAGTTTATGACGGCTAGATCCCCAGACAAATGAGTTAAGGATGGCTTCGATAGATTTAAAGATCCTTAATGGCAGGTAAATCGGGGAGTGCCACAGCACATATAAAAATTTAGGGAGGAGAACCATTTTAATTAAATTGATCCGTCCTAGCACTCCAAGGGGTAGCCTAGCCCAGGTCTGTGTTTTGTGTTTCAGAGTTGCTATCAAGGGTTCTAGATTGAGGCGGACATAGTTTTCTGGTGATCGGGTTATCACAATCCCTAAGTATGTCATAGCACTGACCCTAAGGAGTGGGGATGTGGATTGTTCTTTGGTTGGAGCGCCAATGTCGATCGGGAGGATTTGGGATTTAATTAATCTTCAGTCCCGAGTGTCTACCAAAATTTTGGATTACCTCTAGGGCCATCTGCAAGGACGAACCTGCGTCTGCTAGGTACAGGAGCATATCGTCAGCATAAAGGCTTATCTTTTCTGCCAGATTCTCGTGGGATAGTCCTATAATGCCTGGGTACGCTCTGAGGGACGCAGCAAGGGGTTCCACCGCAAGTGCATACAACAGGAGGGAAAGTGAGCACCCCTGCCGGGTACCCCTGGAGAGAGGAAACGATTCAGAAACCCTCCCATTGACCAAGATCCTGGCGCAAGGACCCTGATATAGTAATTGGATCCATTTAATAAAGCGGGGCCCGAATCCGAATTTTGCGAGGCACTCCCACAAGTATGCCCACTCTACAGAGTCGAACGCCTTGGCGGCGTCCAAGGACACCACCACTCTAGAGCCCACGGTGTTGTGTTCGGCCTGGACATTCATATGGAGCCTACGCAAGTTATATGCCGTGTTTTTTGCCGGCATGAATCCGGTTTGATCCGGGTGAATCAATGAAAGGATCACCGCATTTAGACGGAGCGCCAGGACCTTGGCCAATATCTTAACATCCAGTTGAAGGAGGGATATCGGGCGATATGACTCTGGAAATTCAAGATTTTTCCGGGGTTTAGGTATCAGGACTATGTTTGCTTCGCGCATGGATGGGGGTAGGGACTCAGATTTAAAAATGTGAGAAAATAAATCACACAGGTTGGGAATCAATGTCTCACTATATGTTTTGTAAAATTCTAGGGGCAGTCCGTCGGACCCCGGCGCCTTCGATGGGTTAAGCAGGGAAATGGCTTTTGTTATCTCGCTCTCAGTAATGGGGGCCTCTAACTGTTCTATCTGGGTTTGAGTAAGGCTGGGTAGTTCTATGTTGGATAGCAGTGTTTTGGTCTCCTCTACAGAAGCATTAGTACTAGAGGAGTATATGGATGCGAAGAAGGAGCGGAATTCCTCCGCCACTGCATCGGGCTCAGTCAGCAGCCTACCGTCTGCGTCCCGAAGTGTGACCACCGTAGGAGGTCTATGATCTAGGTGTGCTAGGTAGGCCAGAAGCCGGCCCGCCCGTTCTCCGCATTCGTAGTGCCTCTGCTTATTATAATAAATTTTCCTATCCGCTTTTTCAAAATATAGGTTGTTTACTATTCTGGTTTGCAATTTTAATTGGTCTGCCGTTGTCGCAGATGGGTCAGCTGTGAACTTCTGTTCTGCCTCTATAAGGGATTGTTCAGCTTGTCTGAGAACCTGGGAGGAAGTTTTGCGATAGCGGGAAATGCGTTGCGACAAGATCATGCGTGCATGAGATTTGAAAGTGTCCCAAATGACCTCGGGAGGTGCTGTGCCCTTGTTCGTCTGAAAGAAGAATTCCCATTCGCTGGCTGCTTCCTCCAGGCCTGGGACAACCGTCAGCCAAAATGGGTTAAGCTTCCAGCTGTATGACCCGGAGGGAGAGCCAACCCTGAGTGTAATCCAGTACGGGGCATGGTCAGATAGAATGCGCGGGTTAAATCCTACCTGACGGAGTAGAGGGGCAATGGTGCTGGAGATGAGGATGAGGTCGATGCGTGACATGGCATTGTGAGAGGTGGAAAAACAGGAATATGCCTTCTCTAATGGATGGCTGTGCCTCCATGTGTCTATTAGGGCCAAATCAGTTATTATCTTGCCAAATCTTGTGTGGAGTTGGGTGGGTACATCTTGGGGTGTCAGTGATAAATGGTCTAATTCCCTATTCAGTATATTATTAACATCTCCTAGCCACATCGCAGGAACAGTAGGGAATTGAGACATGTACGCTATCCCCTCATGTATAACGCTAAGCTGAAAGGGAGGTGGGACGTAAAAAGCCAAAATTAATAATTCTAGCCCATTCACTTTAGCATGTAGAAATATAAATCTACCCTGTGGGTCAGATTTAAGCGTTAGTAACACAAACTGTACTGTCTTCGCCACAAGTATAGCCACTCCCCTAGAGTTAGGAGAGTAGGGGGCTTGATAGAGCCAACCCACCCATGGTTTTTTAAGCGCCATTTGGAGTTGGCCTGTGAGATGGGTCTCGACTAAGACTATAATGTCTGCATGTAATGTTTTAAGATATGCCAATGCTGCGTTACGCTTGGGCTTAGCCCTGAGACCTCTCACATTCCAAGTCAAGCATTTGACATACTGCATGGGAGCTTATTTGCGTCTGTGTATTTTGCATACTCAATATCCATTACAACTTTGACCTTGCCACGTATGAGGGACTGCTCGTCCCCCCTCCCCAACCCCACATCCAAGTGTGTGGGGCCAAGCAGACGGGGATCCCCAGTATCATTTGCGTATACAAAACCCCCAATATATTGATTATTAGGAAAGAACATCTTAGCAATGAGTAAACACCATATTTTATCACTTTTCAGCATATAATATGTAAATCGAACGTGAAACCATTCAGAACATTCTAAACTTGATTGTATCAACACGCTAGCATACCTGGGTAGGCAATGCATCCATTTATGCATCCATGCAGTTTGCTGTTGCCAGGCATGCCAGGGAAACCTCTCTTGTGCCCTAGGGCAACTGTTACTGAGACAACAAAAAAAAAGAAAAAGAAAACAGACGGGGTCTGAGGGGACACCCGTGACTAGGGGAGCGATAATTCGCTGTAAAACAAGCATAAACATTAGAAGCGATTGCACCAAATTCTGGGACATAACCATGCTCCCCAGAATTCGAGTGTCCCTATACTGAGCAGCTTGCCTTTAGCATTAAGAAGCGTGAGTCATGTTTTATACATTTCAGGTGGGCTCTCGTCCGTACCCAACCCCCGGGGAACGCACAGTAAGCCTATAGGCAGGCATATTGGTATAAACATATGCATCGTGCAGATAATATATCCATCCTGAGCAGCAAGATCCGAATGTTCCGCCAATCCCCCTGTCCCCCCGTTCGAAAAATTGTGTGCGCAAGCAGGGTAAATAAGAGAGGGTATGGGGTTCACAACAGATTCTTATAACAGTACCTGCAGGGTAACGGAACAGCGGGACACATAGATCCGTATCACCCATAGATCATCTCTGAAGAAAGTCGCGTGGAGGTTTTAGGCCGGGTCACGGTGTGGAGATGCCCTCCGTTCCAGCCATTGGAGAACAGCTTCAGGCGTGTCGAAGAAGTGTGTTCTGTCCTCACCAACAACCCGCAGTCGTGCCGGGAAGAGCATCGCATAGGAGTAATGGCGGGTCCGCAGCTGGTGCTTTGCTTCTGTGAATGTGGCCCTCTTCTTCTGGACTTCCGCCGAGAAGTCTGGGAATACCTTAATTTCTGTGTTCTGAAAGGGTATGTTGCCCTTCAACCTGGTTAGCCGGAGTACTGCATCCCGGTCACGGAAATTGAGTAGTTTAGCAATGAATGTTCTCGGAGGAGCCCCTTGAGGGGGGGTTTAGCCGCCAGCCTGTGTGCCCGCTTGATCACAAACGTAGTGGAAAACTCAGCTCTCCCAAATGTGGTTACCAGTAAGTTCTCCAGAAACGAGGGGGGGTCAGAGCCCTCTGAACCCTCTGGCAGGCCGACAAATCGCAGGTTGCACCTCCTTAAGCGGTTTTCCATGTCGTCCTGTTTAGCTAACACCATATTAAGTTGGTGTTGTAGTTGTTCGGCGTGAACTTGTAATGGCGGGACCTCATCTTCCACTCGGCTTAGGCGGGTTTTAGTTTCCGTGACACGCTCTCTTAGCTTTTGTAGGTCCTGGCGTATTAACGATAGGTCCACTTTGACCTCCTCGATCTTGCTGGTCAAGGTGCTTTTGCAGTCCGAGATTGCTTCGAGCACCCGCGCCGTGTCTTCAGCCGCCGAGTCAGCATGGGGAGAGGAGCTGGCGCTATTTTCCCCTCCAGCGTCCTTTTCAGTGTTCCTATATTTTGCCAATTTTGCCGCTGGATCCGTCTTTTGTTTCGGCGGCGACATGTTCCACAGGGGTCAGGCAGGACAGTGAGCCCAAGCGTGGTTGTAAAATAAGCAGGATTAACTCCAGGATCTGGTATTACGGATGGTAGGCAAGCGGAGCTCTCGTTCTTTGCTTCCTACGCCATGCCGGTCCAGGCCACGCCCCCATCGTATATGGTTTTTAAGATGTGTATACATTATATAATACATTTTGGTTTGGTGTAAAAATATTTGGTAAAAATGACATGAATGTAATGTATGTTATGATATTGGTTTAAAGATCAAATAATTTATTGCCAATAATAAAGGGCTGTGGCCAATTTCAATCCATTAAAAGTATGTCTAGCGTTTTTCATAAGTATATTATTAAAGGGTATTATATGTTTTATTTAAATACTGTCTACGATCCCATAAGAAGTGTGCGAGCAATTCATTTGCCTCGCACACCAATGGGAGCGTGACAGTTAGAAAATATAGTTAAAAGCCCATAGCAACAAGCAGTTTTGAAATTGTTGCAATATAATTGGTTCATGAGGTCACATGGTTACAACTGCCAGGGCACGAGCTAATAGTAGTCATTTAAAGACTTCGCGCCCGCGCTATAGCCGAAAGACGGCTGCAGCGCGGATGCTATTTGCCGGGCGGCCGTCCCTGGACATCCTGTTGTTTACTTCCGCGATGCGCGCTCCCGCGGGCACGCATCGAGGAAGTTCTGTGCTGGCCGTGTCCCTCGGACACAGCCAGTCACAGATCGCTGAAAACGGCCAATCATAGCAGCCGTTTTCAGCGCGATTGGCGGTGCCAATGAGAGACGATCTCATATGTAAACATATGAGATCATCTTTCTTGTTAAAAAAAAAAAAAAATGAGATCATCTCTCATCGCCGGTGTTCTGCGGCTCTCCCTCCTCACACAGAGACAGCGTGTGAGGAGGGAGAGCTAACCGCTGCGGCGGTAAGTTAAAAAAAAAAAAATGAAAAAAAGTGTCCCCACTGCCATCTGTCCCTGCCATCTGTCCCTGCCATCTCTCCCCACTGTCATGTCCCTGCCATCTATCCCCAGTGACATCTGTCCCCACTGCCATCTGTCATCAGTGCCACATAGTGCCATCTGTCATCAGTGCCATCTGTCATCAGTGCCACATAGTGCCATTTGTCATCAGTGCCACCTGTCAGTGTCACGTGCCATCTGTCATCAGTGCCACCTTTCAGTGCCATCTGTCATCAGTGCCATGTTTTAGTGCCATCTGTCATCAGTGCCACGTATCAGTGCCATCTGTCATCAGTGCCATGTTTTAGTGCCATCTGTCATCAGTGCCACGTATCAGTGCCATCTGTCATCAGTGCCATCTGTCATCAGTGCCATGTGTCAGTGCCACATATTAGTGCCATCTGTCATCAGTGTCACATGTCATCAGTGCCACGTATTAGTGCCACGTATTAATGCCATCTGTCATCAGTGCCACGTATTAGTGCCATCTGTCATCAGTGCCACATCAGTGTCAGTGCCACATCAGTGTCAGTGCCACATCAGTGACATCTGTCATCAGTGCCACATCAGTGTCACGTATCAGTGCCACGTCAGTGTCACGTGTCATTGTCCTGGTGCTCCAGGGCCTTCAAAAGTGTAATAGGTAGTCAACAAGTTAGATGTGTAATTTATGCTCCTTAAACACCTGATGGTGCTCCCTGCATGTGGGGCCTCTCTATGTGGCCAGGCTGTGAAAAAGTCCCACACATCTGGTATCGTAATACTCAGGAGGAGTAGCAGAATGTATTTTGGGGTGTCATTTGTGGTATATACATGCCATGTGAGAGAAATAACCTATTACAATGACAATTTTGTGGGAAAAACAAATCTTCATTTTGCAAAGAATTGTGGGAAAAAATGACAACATCAAAAACCTCACCATGCCTCTTACTAAATACCTTGGAATGTCTACTTTCAAAAAATGGGTCATTTGGGGGGTATTTGTACTTTCCTGACTTGTTCGGGTCGCAAGAAATGAGATAGGCCACCAGTACATCAGGTGTGATCAATTTTTTATGATTTGCACCATAACTTGTAGACTCTATAACTTTCACACGGACCAAATAATATCCACTAATTTGGGTTATTTTTACCAAAGATATGTAGCATTATAAATTGTGGCCAAAATTTATGAAGAAAAATTACTAATTTGCAAAATTTTATCACAGAAACAAAGAAAAATGTGTTTTTTTTTCAAAATTTTCATTTTTTTTTCATTTATAGCGCAAAAAATAAAAAACCCAGAGGTCATCAAATACCACCAAAAGAAAGCTCTATTTGTATGAAAAAAAGGACAAAAAATTCATTTGGGTACAGTATTACATGACTGAGTAATTGTCATTCAAAGTGTGACAGTGCTGAAAGCTGAAAATTGGTCTGGGCAGGAGGGGGGTTTAAGTGCCCAGTAAGCAAGTGGTTAAATTTAAAATAATCTGCGCAACAGTTTCAGTCGGCGCTCAGCAGGAGAAGAAGAAGCTCCCCACCCTCCCTCCCTTGTCGCGGTCCTTGTTATGTGGCATCCATCCCTTTCTGCTACATGAGAGGGAACAGTTGTTTTTGGTTAAAATGGTTATAACTCGAGCTGTAATGGCTGAGTTATCATATATGGTTTTTAGGATGTGTATACATTATATAATACATTTTGGTTTGGTGTGAAAATATTGGTGTGAAAACAGATGTATGTTATGATATTGGTTTAAAGATCAAATAATTTATTGCCAATAATAAAGGGCCGCGGGCAATTTCAATCCATTAAAAGTATGTCTAGTGTTTTTCATAAGCATAAGGGTATTATATGTTTTATTTAAATACTGTCTACGATCCCATTAACATGACTCATTTTTTTCATGGCTCGCCTGATACAGTTGTTAAATTATTATCATCCAGACGACAGTGAATTTTGCAGCCAAATATTTCACAACCCGGGGACTATAACCATGTAACTTTAGAGGAAGCTCTTTGTTTTCCTCAGACAACCATCCACACAGCCGATATTGCGCCATGCACACGCTCACAACAGTGACGCCTTCGTCTCGGGGGGAGGAGCCATGAAGCCGTGTGTACACCGAGGGGGAGGAGTCAGACGAAAGAATCAGCTTTGTGTGTAGCAACAGTGTTTTGGGAGCCGAGGCCCGGACGGAGAGTTGGCCTAGACCTAGCCGCCCAATAGGAAACCTTGGAAGTTGGGAGGGGTTTCTTTTTTTTCATAGCGGAATAGTCGCGAGAATTAACGGTAGGGAGATCGAGCTATAAAGACAGCGACGAAGAGGAAGCCAAGTGAGCCACTGCTAGTGATGTGATGGCCATAGATTGATAGGCCATGTCTGTGGCTATCCTCTCCGGACTGCCCCGGCTTTGCCTGCTGCTGCTTTCTGTCCTTATACAGCTGACAGGATCTGCGGGTAAGTGAAGGAGGGGCTGTGTTGTCCTGACCGAGTACTATGGCCTGGAGAGGATGACCACAGGCCAGTCTCTTTGGCAGAGCTTTGTGTATGTTGTAGCCGGTGCCGTGTTTGTCATGGCGTGGCTTCAAGGAAAGGGTGATCCTTGTATAGTTGTCAGCACGAGCTGTGTTAGTCGATGAAAACTATATATTACTACTCCGTAATATCTGCGTGTAATAGGCTGAGATCATGTCTGTGTGACCCAGCAGAAGGTTTTTCAGCTTGTTTTTAAAATGTATCTGTTCATGTAGCTTTAGGGCTCATTTCACACCAGAACGTGGTACTGGAAACCCACGTTCCACTCCACCTTCTGACCGCAGAGGGTGTGTGATCTGCTGCAGATGTCAATGTATTCATAACACCCCAAGCACAGATCGCAAATGCAGTGGGTCATATGGTATAACTATACCAAGGGATCTGGTCGCAGTGTGTATTTCAAAGTAGTGTATGCACTACTTTTGGTACGATCTAGTGTGATTTCATCCCATTCCAATACATAGGCTCAAAAGTCTCACGGTATTGAATCAAACAGGAGTGCTGACCAAGTTCCTGTACAATTCCAGCGGTTGTTAAACTGGTTGTAAACCCTTACATTTACCCAGTGAAGGGACTTTCCTCAGGTACCACACAGAAATTAAACAAATCCTGCTACGTAAGTTGTACCTGTCTATCTGCAGTCTTCCTTGCTCTACATCTGTTCAAAAGCGCTGCATTTATAAAGCTTGTCTGAGAGGTCAAAAAAAAAAAAAAAGGGGACGGAGAGCTGAAGTTACACTCTGCAGAGCTCAGTGTGGAGAGCTCTGAGCACTGATTAGAGGGAAGGGCACACCCCCTTCAATCAGGAACAGAGCTGAGGCTGTCAATCAGCTGGAGGTCCCTTCTCTGTCACTTTTTTTTTTTTTTCTTGGTGTCAGGAAAACTTGTCAAAAGTAGGCATCGACCGATATTCACTTTTTTGGCAGTATCGGTCACAAACGTACCCAATTTATTACTGATATTGCTTCAAGGGGTTTTACCAGGGTGATGCATGCATCACACTGGTACTGCTCTTTATAGGGGATGGTCAGCTTTATTGTAACAGCATTATGTATCAGCAGCCACTCAGCTATTATTACAAGCAGCAGGAGGAGACCCTCCTATCCTTTTTCAGCCAAGGAAGATGCCATCTTGGCCTCTGATCTGTAACTGTCATCATGTGATCATTTATAACACCAGGTATTTGGTTTTACAGTTTAGTTGAATGCACAAGCATATGGCCTCATGCACACAGGGCGTTAGAAAAAACGAGCTGCAAAGCCACTACCAACGCCAGGAAAAAGTGGCTGTAAAAATGTGCTTTCTTTCTCGTACATCACAGGACACAGAGCCACAGTAATTACTGATGGGTTATATAGGGTATCACTGGTGATTGGACACTGGCACACCCTATCAGAAAGTTCAACCCCCTATATAATCCCTCCCCTTGCAGGGATACCTCAGTTTTTATGCCAGTGTCTTAGGTGATGGACGTGTAAAGATGTCCTGTGCTGAGCTCCAAGGGGAAGATCCTATATCCTATACTGGGGCAAGCCAGGCAGACCGGATCCATTCAGAGTGTCCTTTTGTGGGCGAATTGGATGGTACCCGGGCCTCGTGTCCTAAGAAACAAAGTTTTACCTGTAACGCTTCTCTTTTTAGAGAGCTGAACCCCGCATATTAGAAAATTTTTTTTTCTAGCCTAATTTCTATCCGGGTGCTTTACAGGTCCAGAACTGTGGATCTCCCTATTCGTAGGGGGCCCCAGTCTCTGACAGTTTTTTCAAACGGAGCCCACCGTGAGAGGTGAAGATTGGGTCTGTATAACAGAACTCTGTGGCTGGATAAGGTAAGAGGAGATTCCACAGAATTTTTTAATTCTAGTAGGTTTTCTCCTTTAACCACTAGGCGTCCGCGCTATAGCCGAAAGACGGCTACAGCGCGGACTCCAATTGCCGGTAGGGCGTCCCTGGACGTCCTCCAGTTTACTTGTGCGCTCCTGCGGGTGCGCATCGAGGAAGTTTTGTGCTGGCCGTGTCCCTCGGACACAGCCAGTCACAGATCGCCGTATACTAACTTACTAACTGACATATCAGCATGGATGTCGCACCACTTCCTTAAACTAAATCTCTCTAAAACTGAGCTATTAATATTCCCCCCCGCCCGTGCCCCCCTCCATGACTTTTCCATCAAAATCAACAATGCAACCATCAATCCCTCCCCTCACGCCAGGGTACTAGGTGTAATCCTAGACTCTGACTTGTCATTTCAGCCTCAAATCCAATCGCTGTCAAAAGTTTGTAGAATTCGCCTCCGTAACATCTCTAAAATTCGCCCTTTTTTAACAAATGAAACCACCAAGCTCCTCATTCACTCCCTTGTTATCTCTCGTCTTGACTATTGCAACTCCCTTCTCATTGGCTTACCTCTCCATAGGCTATCCCCTCTTCAGTCTATCATGAATGCTGCTGCCAGACTTATCCACCTTACCAACCGCTCAGTGTCTGCCAACCCTCTACTTCAATCCCTACACTGGCTCCCAATCACCCAGCGAATTAAATTCAAAATTCTAACCACAACATACAAAGCCATTCACAACTCTGCCCCGAGCTACATCACTAATCTTGTCTCCAAATATCACCCAAATCGACCTCTCCGCTCTTCTCAAGACCTGCTTTCAAGCTCTCTCATCTCCTCCTCCCATGCTCCTCTCCAGAGCCTCTCCCATCCTCTGGAACTCGCTACCTCCATCTATCCGGCTATCCCCTACTCTTGCTACCTTCAGGCAATCCCTGAAAACTCATCTCTTCAGGAAAGCCTATCACGTCTCCAACTAATCTCCTACCACTTCCACCAGCTCATTCCCCACAGTTACAACCTTTTGTACCACCTGACCCACCCTATTAGATTGTAAGCTCTTCTGAGCAGGGCCCTCTTAATCCTATTGTATTGTATTATAACTGTATTGTCTCCCTTTTTATATTGTAAAGCGCTGGGTAAACTGTTGGCTCTATATATATCCTGAATAATAATAATATACGGCCAATGACAGCGGCCGTTTACAGTGCGATCGCTCTGCCAATGAGAGGATCTCATATGTAAACATATGAGATCATCTCTCATCGCCGGCTCTCCCTCCTCACACAGAGACAGCGTGTGAGGAGGGAGAGCGAACCGCTGCGGCGGTAAATAAACAGAAAAAGAAAAAAAAAGTGTCAGCACTGTTATCTGCCCCTGCTGTCATGTCCCTGCCATCTGTCCCCAGTGCCACGTATAAGTGCCATCTGTCCCTAGTGCCATCTGTCATCAATGTCACATCTCATCAGTGCCACGTATTAGTGCCATCTGTCATCAGTGCCACGTGTCATCAGTGCCACATATTAGTGTCATCACTGCCACGTATTAGTGCCATCTGTCATCAATGCCACATCAGTGTCAGTGCCACGTATCAGTGCCATCTGTCATCAGTGCCACATCAGTGCCACGTATCTGTGCCATTTGTTGTCAGTGTCACATGTCATTGTCCTGGTTCTCCAGGGCCTTCAAAAGTGTAATAGGTAGTCAACAAATTAGATGTGTAATTTATGCTCCTAGAACAACTGATGTTGCTCCCTGCATGTTGGGCCTCTGTATGTGGCCAGGCTGTGAAAAAGTCCCACACATTTGGTATCGTAATACTCAGGAGGAGTAGCAGAATGTATTTTGGGGTTTTATTTGTAGTATATACATGTCATGTGAGAGAAATAACCTATTACAATGACAATTTTGTGGGGGAAAAAAAATCTTCATTTTGCAAAGAATTGTGGGGAAAAAAATGGCAACATCAAAAACCTCACCATGCATCTTACTAAATACCTTGGAATGTCTACTTTCAAAAAAGGGGTCATTTGGGGGTATTTGTACTTTCCTGACTTGTTCGGGTCGCAAGAAATGAGAGGCCACCAGTGCATCAGATGTGATAAATTTTTTATGATTTGCACCATAACTTGTAGACTCTCTAACTTTCACAAAGACCAAATAATATCCACTAATTTGGGTTATTTTTACCAAAGATATGTAGCATTATAAATTGTGGCCAAAATTTATGAAGAAAAATTACTAATTTGCAAAATTTTATCACAGAAACAAAGAAAATTGCGTTTTTTTTTTTTTTTCAAAATTTTCGGTCTGTTTTCATTTAGAGGCAAAAAATAAAAAAACCCAGAGGTGATCAAATACCACCAAAATAAAGCTCTATTTGTATGAAAAAAAGGACAAAAAATTCATTTGGGTACAGTATTGTATAACTGAGTAACTGTCATTCAAAGTGTGAGCGCTGAAAGCTGAAAATTGGTCTGGTCACGAGGGGGGTTTAAGTGCCCAGTTGTCAAGTGGTTAACCACTTGCCGAACGCCTAACGCAGATATACTGCGGCAGAATGGCACGGGCAGGCAGAATCACGTACCCATACGTGATCTGCCTCCCGCGGGTGGGGGGTCCGATCGGACCCCCCCCCCCCCCCCCGGGGCCAGCGGCGGTCGGCTTGTGACTGGGAGCGTTGAGAGGCGAGGGGGAGACCATCCGATCGTGGCCCCCCCCTCGCGATCGCTCCCAGCCAATGGGAATCCTCCTCTGCCTGTGTGTAGTTTCACACAGGCAGAGGATGTGATGTCATCTATCCTCGGCTTGGCAGTTTCCGTTCCAGCGCCGAGGAGAGAAGACATGCGAGTGCAACACACACACACACACACACACACACACACACACACACACACACACACACACACACACACACACACACACACACACTAGAACATGCCAGGCATACTTTACACCCCCGACCCCCCCCCCCCCCCCCCCCCCCCCCCCCCTGTCACAAACTGACACCAAGCAGTATTTTTTTTTTTTTTTCTTAATACTGCTAGGTGTCAGTTTGTGACAGTTAGAAGTGGTAGGGCTGTGAGTATTAGCCCCCTGTAGGTCTAGGGTACCCCCCTAATAAAGTTTTAACCCCTTGATCACCCCCCGTCACCAAGCGATCATTTTTCTGATCGCTGTATTAGTGTCGCTGGTGACGCTAGTTAGGGACGTAAATATCTAGGTTCGCCGTCAGCGTTTTATAGCGTCAGGGACCCCCATATACTATCTAATAAATGTTTTAACTCCTTGATTGCCCTCTAGTTAACCCTTTCACCCCTGATCACCGTATAACCGTTGCGGGTGACGCTGGTTAGTTCGTTTTATTTTTTATAGTGTCAGGGCACCCGGTGATATGCGTCGCCCCAGGCAGCGTCAGATTAGCGCCAGTACCGCTAACACCCACGCACGCAGCATACACGCAGCATACACCTCCCTTAGTGCTATAGTATCTGAACGGATCAATATCTGATCCGATC